>WWPM01024533.1:0-24433 GCA_023279145.1 Glomeris maerens | reverse complement strand
GTAACTTAATTTGCAGTTTGAATAGTAACTTAATTTGCAGTTCAAATGGTAACTTAATTTGTAGTTTAAATTGTAACTTAATTTGTGATTTAATTGGTGATTTAATTATTTAATTGGTGATTTAATTATTTAATTTGCAGTATAACTAGCAACTTAATTTGCAGTATAATTAGCAACTTAATTTGTAGTTTAATTCGCTTAATTTGTAGTTGAAATGGTAACGTAATTGATAGTTTAAGTAGTAACTTAATTTGTGATTTAATTATTTAATTTGTAGTTTAAATAGTAACTTAATTTGCAGTTTAAATAGCAACTTAATTTGTAGTTTAATTTGCGTAATTTGTAGTTTAATTAATTCTCATAATTTGTCGTTTAAATAGTGGCTTATTTTTTATTTTAATTCGCCGATAGATTCGTTGTTTAATTAACAGATTGATTTGCAGTTTAATTAACAGGTTGATTTGCAGTTTAATTCAGCAGCTGTTAATTTGCTTGGCTTGCGCGCAGTGACGAAGACCTGCTCCTGTACCTCCTTCAACTGGTCCAGGCCCTTAAGCACGAGTCGTACCTGTACAGCGACCTGGTGGAATTCCTGCTGCGAAGGGCCCTGCGCAACCAGCGCATCGGCCATTACCTCTTCTGGCACCTGAGGTCCGAGATGCACGTGCCGGCCGTGTCGGTCCGGTTCGGACTCATCCTGGAAGCGTATTGCCGGGGGAGCGTGGAGCACATGAGGTCCTTGCAACGCCAGCTGGACGCGCTGAACAAGTGGAGGACCGTGCACGGGCTCATCCGGCAGAAGAAGGCGAGATTGCGGTTCAAACGGATGAAACCGATTCGGAATTAAGTTGTTCATTAAGTCGGTTTGACGTGGGAGTGCAGATATTAATCTGCGAGTTGAACCACGAGATAAACCGGTTCGTAATTAAATTACGAATTAAACAGGTTCGTAAGTAAATTTCGAACTCAATTTGTAATAAAATTGCGAATTGAACAGGTTCGTAATTAAACAGGCTCATAATTAAATTTAGGATTACATTTTTAATTAAATTCCAAATTAAAGATTCATAATTAAATTCCGAATTAAATTTATGATAAAATTCAGAATTAAACATATTTATAATTAAGTTACGAATTGAACAGGTTCTTAATTAAATTCCGAATTAAACAAGTTTGTAATTAAATTCCGAGTTACATTTTTAATTACATTTCGAATGAAATTCCAAATTAAAGATTCATAATTCAATTCGAAATTGAGATTCATAATTAAATTCCGAATTACATTTATAACTAAATTCCAAATTAAGTTCCTAATTGAAGAAGTTTATATTTTAATTCCGAATTAAACAAATTTCTAACTAAATCCTGAGTGAAACAAGTTTCTAATTAAATTCCGAATTAAACAAGTTTCTAATTAAATTCCGAGTTAAACAAGTTTCTAATTAAATTCCGAATTACATTTTTAATTACATTTCGGATTAAATTCCAAATTAAGGATTCATAATTAAATTCGAAATTAAAGATTCATAATTAAATTCCAAATTAAATTTGTTATTAGATTCCGAATTAAATAAATTCATTATTCAATTCCGAATTAAACAAATTCATAATTAAATTCCATTCAACAGGTTCATAACGAAATTCCGAATTCCATTTTTAATTACATTTCGAATTAAATTCCAAATTAAAGATTCATAATTAAATTCCGAATTAAATTTGTAATTAGATTCCGAATTAAGTTTATAATGAAATTCCGAATTAAACAAGTTCATAATTAAATTCCGAATTAAACAAGTTCATAATTAAATTCCGAATTAAACAGGTTCATAGTGAAATTACGAATTAAATTCCGAATTAAACAGGTTCATAATGAAATTCCTAATTAAACAAATTGATAATTAAATTCCGAATTAAACAGGTTCATAGTGAAATTGCGAATTAAATTTCGAATTAAATTTTTAATTAGATCTCGAATTAAATTACGAATTACATTTTTGATTATATTTTCCGAATTTAAATTTTTAATTAGGTTCCGAATTAAATCTGCAATTAAAGTACGAATTAAAGATTCACAATGAAATTCCGAATTAAATTCGCAATTAGATTCCGTGAAATTCGGAATTGAAGATTCATAATTAAATTCCGAATTAAAGATCCATAATTAAATTCCGATTTCAATTTATAATAAAATTCCGAATTAATCATATTTATAATGAAGTTACGAATTGAACAGGTTCTTAATTAAATTCCGAATTGAACAGGTTCTTAATTAAATTCCGAATTAAGCAGGTTCATAATTAATTTTAGGATTACATTTTTAATTAAATTCCAAATTAAAGATTCATAATTAAATTCAAAATTAAAGATTCATAATTAAATTCCAAATTAGATTCATAATTAAATTCCGAATTAAATTTATAATAAAATTCCGAATTAAACAAGTTTGTAATTAAATTCAGAATTACCTTTTTAATTACATTTGGAATTAAATTCCAAATTGCAGTTTAATAATTAAATTCCAAATTACAGTTTAATAATTAAATTCCAAATTACAGTTTAATAATTAAATTCCAAATTAAAGATTTACAATTAAATTCCGAATTAAGCAGGTTCATAATTAAATTCCGAATAAGGAATAAACGGCTTTCGTTCGGGTGTTGCGCAGGAGCCGAGAGAGCGGGTGAGACAGTTCATGCTCGACACGCTGAAGAAGAATTACTACTCGGACGTCTTATCGAACATCCAGTGCCCGATGAACCCGAGCCTGCGATGTCGCACGCTCAAGTACGTGTTTACCTAATTAACCGTTGTTCGACTAAGTACGTATCTTCGTTACCCGCAACAAAATCAGAGTGGAGAAATGCAAGTTCATGGATTCCAAGATGAAACCGCTCTGGATCGTGTGGAAGAACGAAGACGTGTTCGGCGAAGACATCTACGTCATCTTCAAAGACGGAGACGGTAACGTGGCTTTCTTAACCCTTTTTTCCCCGCCAATAAACGGGATGAAACCATATTGCAGATTTGCGACAAGACATGCTGACGCTGCAGATAATCCGCATCATGGACAAGTTGTGGAAAGACGAAGGCTTGGATCTGCGGATGAACCCGTACGGTTGCATCTCGACCGACCACAAACTGGGGCTGATCGAGGTGGTCCTCGAGGCCGACACGATCGCCAACATCCAGAAGGAGAAGGGCCTCTTCTCGGCCGCGTCAACTTTCAAGAAGGGCTCGCTTCTCGCCTGGCTCAAAGAGCACAACACCGAGGAAAGCAGGTTTGGCGGTTTGGGTTACTGAGATCGGTTTATTGACGGAGAAATTAGGTGGGTTTCAGTATTTATTTTGCAACTCAAAATTTGGTTGAGTTTGGAATATGTAAATTTGGCTAATTATAGAAAATTGTGGGGTTAATGGATTTTTAAACTTGAATTTCATTAATTGTGAAACTGAAATTTAGTTAATTTTGAAGCTTGAGTTTGGTTCATTTTTAAACTTGAATTTTGTCCATTTTATTTAAACTTAAATTTGATTAATTACGAAACTTAAATTTTGGGTATTTTGAAACGTAAGTGTGGTTAAGTTTGAAATTTATAAATTTGGATAATTGTACAAAATTGTGACTTTAATAGATTTTTAACCTTAAATATGATTAATAGTGAAACTGAAATTTAGTTAAATTTGAAACTTAAATTTGGTTAATTGTGGAACTTTTAAATTTTGTGAATTTTCGAAATTCCTGAGTTTGATGGATTTTTAAACTTAAATTTAGTTAACTGAGAAATTCAATGCTGAAATTTGTAAATTTTAGAAGTTTTAATGTTTGTTTTTTTTTAAATTTTGAATGTTTCAATTTTTTTAATTTTGAAATTTTCAATTTTTCTAATTTCGAAAGTTTTAATTTTCTTTAATTTTAAAGGTTTAATTTTTTTTAGTTTTGAAAGTTTTAATTTTCTTTAGTTTCAAAGTTTTAATTTTCTTTAATTTTGAAAGTTTTAATTTTCTCTAATTTCGAAAGTTTTAATTTTCTTTAATTTTGAAAGTTTTAATTTTCTTTAGTTTTAAAGTTTTAATTTTCTTTAGTTTTAAAGTTTTAATTTTCTGTAATTTTGACAGTTTTAATTTTCCTTAATTTTGAAAGTTTTAATTTTCTTTAATTTCGAAAGTTATAATTTTCTTTAATTTTAAAGGTTTAATTTTCTTTAGTTTTGAAAGTTTTAATTTTCTTTAATGTTGAAAGTTTTAATTTTCTTTAATTTTTTAATCTGGAATTTTGATAGATTTTGCTATTTATAATTATGATTTATTTGCAAATTTGCGCAGATGGTTAAATTCGGGACATGTGAATCTGGTCAATTTGCTAAATTTGTAATTTCGATTGATATTTAAGCTTATTTTTGGTTCAAAAATCCTCAGATTGACCGATGCCGTGGAGGAATTTACTCTTTCCTGCGCGGGCTACTGCGTGGCCACGTACATCCTGGGCATCGCGGACCGACACAGCGACAACATAATGGTCAAGAGGAACGGACAGGTGTATTCACCGCGACAAACCCGATTGCCCGTAAACTGAAATAAAAACGAAAACAACCATTTTCCCTTTTCAAAACAACCGCAGCTGTTCCACATCGACTTCGGCCATATACTGGGCCATTTCAAGGAGAAGTTCGGCATCCGACGCGAGCGGGTGCCCTTTGTCATCACGCATGACTTTGTGCACGTCATCACCAAAGGACAGAACCAAAGGTCTCAAGAATTCACCAGGTGAACTTGCAATTTCTACATTCTGGATGATGATAATATAATCATTAAATGTTACAGACCCACGTGCGCCACCTACTGTTTTTAAAGGAAAGATTCTCAAGTTTAATTCTGTTGCCAATAGATGGCTGCTGCTCAGCAAAATGCGTTTTGTGTAATTCAATCCGGGAAAACGGAATCTGCGATCGCCGTGCACCGTGCTTTTTGTCTGAAATATGGAACTGACCGTCTAACGGTGTTCCCATCGAACATTTATAGATTTTTGGCCACGTCCAAAAAGAAAACTTTACAATGTCCTCTTTAATATGAGCGGTGAACCAATCCTGTACGACTTAAAAAGGGTTTTTTTGGAATAATAACTACAAAATTCCCTATAATAATAGTCATGGCAACGAATAAAGTGGTACCTCGATTACCGTAAATGCTCGAACAGTGCCCCGGGGCTGGAATTATTTTCTAACCCTCGCAGCCACGGCAGTATTCGAATACAGGGCTTTATAGTCCGTAATTGCTTTCTGGCATTTGGCATGTATATAAAATTAATAATCTACGGTGTTAAGAATTGTATACAAGTGGATGATCTAAACGAACATTACTTTGTTTCGAATGGGTGTAATTAAACCAAGCGACACATTATGAATTGGAATTATCCCACGTAAAAATATGCGGCAGTTCAATCTTAAGAATTTCTGTTGATTATCTACGGAAAAATGTTGAGATGATTTATTCCATTCCCTGTTTCTATTATTTACGCTGAAATTTCAAAAAGCGGTTTCTGCTGATTTTCTGCAATGACTGAAAATAATCCGTAGAAAATCTACAAATATTTGTACAAATCTGAGATTCTGAAAAATATCTGCAAACGATAGGGGTACTCGGACGACAGCTTGGTTGTTCGGCAGTTGAGCAATTTCGCGGATTCCAAACCTGCTCTTCTAGCTTCGCAGATCTGCGACGGTTTGGCAGTCGGGTTGGCCAATCAGCATCGAGCTTTCCGCCCACGTGATTTTGCAGTTGGGCAGATTCCGCGAAATTGTTTAACTGCCGAACTACCAAGCTGTCGTCTGAGTACTCCTTACGAATATATTTTCTGCAGAAGATCGGCAATCGTAGTTGAGTCTGAAAATACGCTGCTACATTTTCTGCAGGTAAATATTTGTTTTCCGGGGCCTCGTTATGAAACCCAGTTTATTCAGCAACCTCGGTTTGAAACCCGGATTTATACCCGGGCTCCAATCGTGACCGGGATACATTTAAGTTTTTCCAGACCCGCCCAGGGCAGTATTCGATACCAAGCACTGTTCGAGCATTTACGGTATCCGTTTTCGTTTCGAGTAACATCTCGATCATTCGTCTTTTTCATTATCAATAAGCCTTTTGTTATTTCGCCGTTCATGTTCTTAGATGGAAATGCGATTTGGAAACGGTATACTGAAACGTGGATTTGTTTCTCCGTCAAGGTTTCAGAATTACTGCGAGCAAGCGTTCCAGATCCTGCGCCGAAAGGGCTCGTTCATCATCTCCCTTTTCGCCATGATGCTGTCCACCGGCATCCCGGAACTGTCCTCGGAAAAGGACCTGGGCTACCTGCGCGACACGCTCGTGCTGGACCTGTCGGAAGCGGACGCCCTCAAGCACTTCCGCTCCAAGTTCGAGGAAGCCCTGCAGAACAGCTGGAAGACTTCCCTCAACTGGTTGGCCCACAATCTCGCCAAGGATAACAAGATGAACGACTAAAAAAGTTGGCTGGCGTAACTATATTTTACAAAACCTTGAGATGGTCGTAACGTGCGCAACGGTTTGTATTCTTCGTTTTTATTAGGCTACGTTTAAGTTGAGATTTTCCTCGCCGCAGATGCAAGACAGATGCAATAAGAACCCGGGTTTGTCGTTTCACGCTTCTCGTTTTACTTTTTCCGACTTACAAAGCTTTCAGAAACAGGGTAAGAAAAGTTGAAACGTGAGTTTAGGTTAAGTTTCCGATGTATTCTATCTACCTGTTTAGTCAATTGTAGGTTTCGTAAAAAGCGGAATGTTTTAGCTAGTCCAAAGCCGCAATGCCATACGCGCGTTCATTTATGGCGATAAAATAGTCCAATAATACGTAATAATAATAAATAATTGTTAGACCTCTAAAGCAATCTGTTATTTGCCGTCTTTAACGGCTCAACGGAGCCGAACTCGAGTTATAAAGGTGAACTGACACTAAATACGAGGACAGAACGAAAAATAATGCCTGTTTGCCTGTAACTTGTTTAGTTTTTGACCGATTTTAAAAATTCTTTCACGGAATGAAAGTTTCATACGTCCAGCACACGGGACAACGTTCACTTCTCGACGTAGTTTCCTTTTTTTCCCCCCACGCACTTGCCGCGTATAGCGGGAAAAGGATGAACGTGAAGAGGCGAACGAGTGACGTCACGGATACGTCGCGCACGGGCTACGTGTGTCTCACGTTCCACGCAAAGCGAGTGACTAGAGGACTTGTCAACACTATAGTGAAGGGTGTACGTTTCGTTACACTTTATTACACCGACCGCGCAAGGCGGGCCACGTGCCGAATCCAAACCGTGGCCCCGTCATCACCCTGCTGACACCCGACTGTACTTTATTGGGTTTGTGGCCGTGCCGTGTTAAGGTTTGCTGGCTTGTAGGTCAAGTACATCGTAAATGTTGTGAATATTAAAAATTTAGGAAATATAAAAGACTAAATGTAGATAATTGAAAAACAATTGTGTAATGGTTAGGTATTTTTTTTTATCCCCCCAGTCGAATTACGTATCAAGGATACTGTTCTCGAGTCTCCTCGTGTCTTTCTGTCAAGGACCTCGGATCGTGCACGAGAACGTTAAGTTGAACTCCCTGCCAACGAAATACGATTATTTGAATCTTGTAATCGGTTACGTTCAATGATTTTCAGTGCCTTGTTCGCGGCGGCTTTCACGAATCGCCGGTTGGAGGTGACGGTTCGCGCGTTCGTCGCTTCGCCGGTTCCGAACACGGCCTGGAAAAATTGAAACGGAGAACTTCAGGTGAATTGCAACTCTCGTATTTACCAAAAAGATTTTCCACCAAGTTACGAGCGTATTTTTGGGGGGTTTTTTGGCAAACTTGAATGTGAATCGTACGCTGCCTTACTATATTCAAGTGCTGGACTCTTCTAACCGTCGAGAGTTTCCGCGATAAGGTTTCCGAGACACGGTCCGGCACCACTTCCAACCTGGCCGTTAAATCGCGGGCCCTTTGCGACTCGTTGGGGCCCCCGCACGTGTCGACAATGTCCGAGAAAGCGCGCAGCGCCGATTCGCAGCACAGAAGTCGGTTTCCTGTTATTAATACGGTCTCTATACTGAAACCTCGCATCTTTATCACAATTCACTTCTTTAACAACCTGCAAACCAAGAATCTAACAACGGTTTTACTGGTCGCACTCTCTCGTCCCTCGATTGGTCCGCGAGAGCGGCAATTTGGAATTTGCCCAAGCGGTTGCCGTTGGTTTGCGCCGAAACGTACGCGATCATCGTGCACACGTCCAGGTTCAGTTTCCCGCTATGCGCGGCAAGTGAATTATCACAACTTTATTGCAGCGATAATAATAATAATAGTTGAAAAAAGGGTTTCGTCACATTTCGCCGCACTGAGATATTATAACGGGGATCTTTGGTTTGTTGTTAGGTCCGGTCGGTACGTTCTCCACTTTCCTCATCACGAGAAGACCGTCCAACACGCGGCCTGCGAGCAACACGAAAGGGACAATTACGACTCGGCTCACGGAGTCCTCTAATCAGGTCAGTATTTCAGATCGCACTGTTTTGCCCGAACTGTTCTGAATAACTTTGTCTCTATAGTGTTTTCTTGTATCTTGAACGGTTTAATCGTAAACTCCAAAAGCGTATGAAGAATTTCTTCAAATTTTGATTTATTTCAAAAATTCATCAAAAATCTTTCGTTTAACCTATCGTGAAAAATTAAAGACCAAAATGCTCTAGTTAGCTCGGCCTTTCTGGTTAATATTTACTATATTTATGGTAGCTAGTGTCTTGAAGACGGGGGGGATTATAACCCGAACTACAATCACCACCCGGTTCCACTGGATTATTATTATTATTGTTAATTATTTCCCCCAAATTTTGCAATTGTTCGTATTTATGTATACCGAAAACCACATGTTTGCCGTCTAGAAAGTCGCATTTCGCGCACGTAACGAAGAACTGGCAGCCGTTCGTGTCCTTGCCGCTGTTTGCCTATATTTAAAAAAATATTCTGTTCAGTTTCTGTTGAAATACAAATGCAAAAACTGATAATCATTTGGGTTCTTTCCGTTTTTACCATCGATAACAAACCCGGGGCATCGTGTTTGAGTCGGAAGTTCTCGTCTTCGAACATTCCTCCGCCGTAGATGCTCATCAGTCCTGTCCCATCTCCCTTTTATTTAAATTTTGAAACCCAAACACTTATAATTTTCATACAATGAAATTTACGGGTTTGTTGCGCGACTTACGTTGACAAAATCTCCACCTTGTATCATGAAATCCTTGATAACACTGAAAAGGAAAAGTAGTAATTATTATTATTATGGCCCATTTTACTTTAAGGACATTAATGTGGATTTTAGGGATTTTTTTAACCGATGGAAAGTGGAACTTTTGAATCCCATTGGAACTCCGTCTCTTTTGTATTCCCCTGTGCAAAATTGCCTAAAATACGAACAAAGGTCTTAATATACGGCAACATTATAACATTGTAAGCGTAGGAATACCGGAAATTTTCGCTGGTTTTAGGCACAACATCCGCGTAAAGCTCCAAAATCATCCTGCCAATTTCCTAGATTGGGAATGAGATATTATAATTAAGAGAATCGCAATTTTTTCCCCGTTTTCTCCGTTTAAAAAACAGTTTATTCTCTGAATATTACGGCGGTTCCAACGGTAATGTCGAAGAAAACAACGGGGTTATTGGGATGTCGCAATTGCGATTGAATTTGGCCCCAGGTTGGCATGATTTTTCCCGCCTCGATGTCTTGAAATAGGCCTAAACACTAGGTATGTAAGCGTAAAATAGGTAGCGCCGTAGAAGTATTCCGCTAACCGAACACAATTGTGACGTCATCACGGTGCAGAAGTCACCTGCCTAAAGCATATTGTGACGTAATCGTAGTGCATTAGTCCCTGATTGGATGACGGAAAAGGTAGTTCTATAAGCAAGCCGGTGATTGGCGGATTCGAGTTGAATGCACCAATCGATTCGAATCGTTGGTTCGTTTGCCATTTCCACCCAATAGGAACTCTCGGAACAGGTTGCAATGGCTTCGGTTCATTTGTTGAGTATTGTGCATCGCCCGTCAGCCAATCAGAATTTTCAATACGTATTGCAATGTGTTTTCGATATATTTCATGTATCGCATCGACGGATTGTTCAATTTCAATTGCAATTATGGCATGTGTTTTTTTTTACTAATTTTATATTTATTGCTGCAGTAAATATTGATTTATATATTTGTAGCCAATAGTTTTTAGTTTTGAAAGGCCAATTATGCAGATGGCAACAATAAAATGTGACACAGAACCTCAAACCGGTACGCGGAATACCGTATAATAATACCGCCATTCCCCATGGCCGGCCATGCCAATAGAACGAACTAGCATTTCCGTTAGCCAATCATAGACGAACGCAGCCCGATGACGTCACAATGCGTTTTGAGTTGGTGAAGAACGCAGCCTGATGACGTCAGAACCGCGTAGGGTTGAATACTCCTAATTACGGTGCTACCTTGCTGTGTACTGGGGAAACATGATGGTCCTGGAGGCGAAGTAATACAGTTTTAATTGCAATTTTTCAAGGAATGTTGTAATAATAATAATAAGAGAGGAAGACACGATGCATCTAATGATGATGCAGTTTGTAAACGGGCTGAAAAGCCGTCATGACGATGTCAGATTAAAAGCTGCAAGGGAATTGCATCGATACGTTACCACGGAATTGCGGGAAGTTTCCGTCGAAGATCTCGCTAGTTTCATGGAGGATTTCAACCTGCACATCTTTGAAATGGTGTCCAGCTCAGATGTGAACGAAAAGAAGGGCGGCATCCTTGCCATCGGTTTGTTTATCCCCAAATTCCTGCTGTAATCGTGCTTCGCTCTATTCCTGTGCAACTTGCGCTGCTTGCTTTCTCGCGCAACACCACCTATAGTCTTTACACGTAAATGTTGCGCGGGCAATATTTCCCCGCAAATATGGTTGCAAATCTATGAAATCGCCATTTGTTTTTTTCATGCGCAATGCTCTTGCGCTGATTACTTTCTCGCGCAACACCACCCATAGTCCGTAAATGTAAATGTTGCACGGGCAACATCGCTCCGCAATATTATTGCGAATCTGCATATAATCGACCTGGAGACTTTTATTTTTCAGTATGCAGCTGCTACAGTGGGATCGCAATGTTAAAAATGGATGTGTTGAACATATTTGCTGGAATATTGTCCATTTCTGCCATTCTGTGATGTTGTTTTTATGTAAATAGTGGAGATTGTTGAAAAATTCTTGCAATTATTGTTTTAAAATTACATGATTTGTTGTCTTCTCTGGATAGCTGCTCCAGGGAAATGTATTTCTCTGATTGGGTAGTAATAATCATAATGCCAATTGAGTGTGAAATTATTACACGTGTTATGGTTACGTCTGCGTAGAGCGTATTCGTGAATAATGTACGTGTTGCGTTTCTTTTGCAGTGAGTCTTATCGGAGTCGATGTGGGCTACACGAGCACGAGGATCAGCCGGTTCGCGAACTACTTGCGGAACCTGCTGCCGTCCACCGACACCACTGTCATGGAGCTGGCCTCGAAAGCCGTCGGCCGGGTCGCGCTCGCGAGCAGCACGTACACCGCGGAGTACGTCGAGTTCGAAGTGAAGCGCGCCTTCGAGTGGCTCAGCAACGACAGACACGAAGGCCGTAGGCATGCCGCGGTAATAAGGTTTTCCCCATTCCCCCTCCAAAAAAAAGAACTCCTCTTGGCCTAAATTGGCGAGTGTGCGATCTCAGGTGTTGGTGCTGAAGGAGTTGGCGATGTCCACGCCGACTTTCTTCTTCCAGCAGGTCCAGATGTTCTTCGACACCATCTTCAACGCTGTCCGCGATCCCAAAGTTGGTGGACATGTCGGGTTTTGTATTGACGCGTTTGACCGCATCCGGTTATCTCGTTTCGTAGCCCGTCGTAAGAGAAGGAGCCGTGGCGGCGCTTCGCGCCGCTCTAGTGGTCACGGCTCAAAGGGAGACGAAAGAAACCCAGAAGCCGCAGTGGTACAAGGTTCGTTTTTAGTTTTTGAGACTAACAAACGGGTGCGAGGTCTCGCCGTTGATTGTTGCGATTGTGTACGTCTCTTTGTTTAGCAATGTTACGACGAAGCCATGCTCGGCTTCGATGACGTGCGGGAGAAGGGCATCAACCGGGACGACAAAGTGCACGGTTCGCTGCTGACCATCAACGAGTTGCTCAGATACAGCAACGTCGACAGCGGAGAGGTTCGTTTCCTTTCCTCGTTTTGCGCGATCGTGCGGTTTAATATCGCCTGACGTGCTGTTTTATCGCAGAGACTGCGGCAAGAGTTGGAAGAAATAACCCACCAGCAGTATCAGCACGATAAAAGCTACAAGGTTTCGTAGGAGCTGCGCGTGACCGTTCGGTAACTTGACGATCGATCGGATCGTGTTGCCTTTTTTTATTTAAGGATGCGCCGAGTCAGGCTCGATGGCGTCCGTCGCATCTGCCGGGTTCGCACAGTTTCCAGCAACTTCAGCAGAAGGCCAGCATGCACCCGTTCATGTTGGACGCTCTGGACAGTAACAGCTGCAAGAACCAGTTGTACGAAAGCAAGACGTGCCGGCAGCTGATGATCGACAACTTCGACCACGTAAGCGGTTCGTCGTTAAAGGTGAACTGACACTTGAATGTTTTTGCAGAACCGAATCGGTTGACAATTGTAGTAAGTTGCGTTCGGGTTCTGTCTCTTATTTTTGGAACGCAAGTAAGAATATTTTGGGAAAGGGTAGAAAGGATCCCGAGACCTGTCAAGAGGACGTATTCATAAACTCGGCATGAAAATCTCGCAAGGTAACAGCTACACGTGTGGTTTCTGGCTTAATTGCCGCGATTGGTGCAAACGTCGAGCGTCAATAACTCCGTAAACAAAATTTCCTAAGGATAAAAGAAGAATCAGAAGTTGTACCGTTTTATCATAGCTTCTTTTTGATAGTTGACGCGATTGTTTGCATCCAATCAATGTATCCGAGTTTCTTCGAGTTGACTGTTATAATTCCGTGATGTTGGGGTAATTTTTCAACAGCTTCTGATTTACGTTCATTTGCAGTCGGCGATTTGTTGTCGATTCAGCTTCTAAATTATCTGCCCTGAAGGAAGATTGTCCAAGCAGAAACTAGTTGGCGCAATAAAATAACGAGTCTGTGTTGTACTTTATGAGCAAAGGAGCATCGCTTCTCATCTGGAAAGAAGAGATGTTATAGTATCTATTTTACGGTATATGAACATTACACGGTGTAAAATCCAAGGAGGGGTTACAAATCAATGTCAGTTCACCTTTAAACGGAAATGGAAACAAAGTATGAATTACATGTTAACTCGCAGTCGTGTTGCTGTATTGTGGCGACTCTGTGATCGTTAACTGTCGTTGGAATGTTTCGACTTGAAAACGAAACAATCGGCTGTTGGGGTTTGATTTCGTGTAGGTTTGCGAGCAGGTCCTGAGGCAAAGGGCTTCGCGCAACGTGCACATTCAGCAGGCTTTGCTCGTGCTCTTGCCCAGGTTGGCGGCTTTGCAGACGCCGAAGTTTGTCAGATGGTCAGTAAGTCTAAATAAGTGAGAGACCCGTATTTTCGCTTTTGAACGTATAAAATGAAACTGTCAGCTACTTGAACGACACGATGTCGCACTTGCTCGTGTCCCTGCGCAAGGACAAGGACCGCTCGAACGTGTTCATCGCCATCGGGCTTCTTGCCGTGGCCATCAACAGCGACATCCAGGGCCACCTTCCGCGTCTCATGGAAGTCGTCAAAGCGGCGCTGCCCACGAACGTGCCGTCTTCGAAGTAACCCGTTACTTTATTCGGGAAAGGTTTACGGTAACCGTTTCGAAGCGTAACAGAGTTTTTGTTTTCGCACGAACACGTTAAACAGTATATTGCTGTACAAGAAGAGGAACTGCAACGTGGATCCGTCCGTGTTCACGTGCATAAGCCTTTTGGCCAGGGCTGTAGGTCTCTCTATCCGGAACGACATCAAGGAGATGCTGGACAACATGATGGCTGTCGGGCTAAGGTAACTGTTCGGGAAATTTGACGAGTCGATCCAAAAAGAAAGGAAGGTGAACTTTCTCCTTTCAGTCCCGCGCTTACAGCTGCGCTCAAGGAACTGGCGACGCGGATACCGCAGCTAAAGAAAGACATTCAAGACGGGTTGCTTAAGATGCTGTCGTACATCTTGATGCAGAAGCCCTTGCGGCACCCGGGGATGCCCAAACTATTGGCCGCTCAGCCCAGCTTAACAGGTGCGTACAACCGAACTCGCACCGAACCCTCCTTGTGAGTCACCGGGTGCGACCGAACCCGAACTGAACCTCCTTCGTCCTCCGGTTCAAAGGGGGCCAATGAGAACGCATGAAAAGAGTATAAAAAGGGGAGAGACGACAAACGAGAGTCAGAAGGAAGAGTCGAGATCATGCGCACGCTTATCCGAGCTTATGTCCAATGGAGACGCCGTTTTAACAAAGAATCAATCAGTTTGCGTTCACATCGTTGATGTTCTCTTTGATATTCAAACTTGTGAGAGCTGTAACCCTCAGCTCAGTTGTTTATTAAACGAGTTTAACCAAAGTCACTGGGCGACAAACAGTATCATCGCGTCGAAGACAGATCACATCCCAACATATGTAACTTGACGTTTTTTGTTCTTGTCTCTAATGAAGGTTTGCTGGTTGATCAAAGCGATGTCGCAAACATTACTTTGGCGCTGCGAACGTTGGGAAGTTTCGACTTTACAGGTTTTTTGTATTTCTATTTCTGCTATTATCGTTCAGCGAGTGATCATGTGAAACGCGGACTTCGTTTGCGTTGCAGGGCATTCGCTGATCCAGTTTGTGAGGCACTGCGCCGATCATTTCCTGTCCAGCGAACACAAGGAGATCCGGATCGAGGCCGTGAAGACGTGCTGCTGTTTGCTTTCCCCGGTGTTGCAGGTGTTGACGGGTTGGCGTGCAGCTTTCGCGGGATGGTGAATAATTTTTGTCGCACGTCTTGCAGGGCATCAGCTGTTCCGGGAAATACAGTCACACCGTGATGCATATGGCCACCGACGTGCTGAGCAAACTGCTCGTCGTCGGCATCACGGATAACGGTAAATGCTAGCGCGATCGCGTGAAGGTGCATTTCCAATTGACAAAACAAAACCGTCCGCTTTCAAAAATCGTACGCATCGAATTAAATCGCAAAACGGTCGAAATAACGCACCTTAACGGAAATGACCCCTTGGCGAAATAAGAATTCTGATCTGGAATGACTCGCAAGACGCGGATATCCGTTACTGCGTCTTGGCTTCCTTGGACGAGCGCTTCGACGGTCACCTGGCGCAAGCGGAGAACCTGAACACGTTGTTCGTGGCGCTGAACGACGAGGTTTTCGAGATCCGCGAGCTGGCCATCTGCACGCTGGGCCGCGTGAGCGTGCTGAACCCCGCGTACGTGATGCCGTCGCTGCGCAAGACCCTCATACAGATACTGACCGAGCTGGAGCACAGCGGCATGGGGCGCAACAAGGAACAGGGCGCCAGGATGTTGGGCTACCTGGTCGCGAACGCCCCGAGACTCATTCGGCCGTACGTGGAACCGATCCTGAAGGTGAGAACGTGCGTGAAAGCGGAGACGGGATAAAAAAATGTGTTTGGATGGAAGAATAAACTTGGAAATTCGTCGCCAGGTTCTTATTCCGAAACTCAACGATCCCGATCCGAACCCGAGGGTTATCGTGAGCGTGTTGGGCGCGGTCGGGGAGCTGGCGCAGGTTAGCGGCACGGAGATGAGGAAGTGGATGGAGGAGTTGCTGCCCATCATCATGGAGATGCTGCAAGATTCTTCTTCGCTGCCGAAGCGAGAGGTTCAATGTATATCCATATTATACGGTATATTCTCGAAACTAATCCCGTCTTAGACCATTCTTTCAGGTTTAAGACAATTCGTCTTCAAACGGCTCTCATTAAATAGTACTTTTGGCCGCTCTATTTAAGCATACAATTATTTTTATGCAAAAATACAATAAGATTATGACATTATTGCGTGAAATCAATAGAAAACATTGCATAAAGTGACATATTCGATCAGCTGGCTCGAGAATGCTGCAATAGTGTCACCATTAAAAATGGTTGCAATTGAACAAGGACGTATGGTTTTAACCGGCAATTTCTCGGCCCCCAAGAGACTCGCAAACAACTGCTCGTTATTCAGAAACTAAGTAAGATACGGACCTTAAAGTTTTGCGTGCAAACATCAAACATATGGTAGTAACACTGTACCAAAAAATCATCAAGATTGGCGGGGGTGATGTTGGAACTTGTCGAAAAAATTTGTTGATTTGGTACGGAATGACTCGAGCTCGTCTCTTCATTAGCCGCGTCAATTTTGTTTAAAAACGGCCCTTTGCTCGTAATCCGCTGGCATTCACGAGTGACCGATTTACAGATCTCGCTCTGGGCACTCGGGCAACTCGTCGAGAGCACCGGCTACATCTTCGAACCGTACCAGAAGTACCCGAACTTGCTGGAAGTTCTATTGAACTTCCTGAAGACGGAACAGTCGCCGAGCATTCGACGAGAGGTTGATTTTATTTCCGAGCCTTTGTCGTTGGTTGCCGCCTCCCGTTTCTTTAAGATCGAGAATGCTGAATTAGGCTATCCGGGTCTTGGGACTCCTCGGAGCCCTCGATCCTTACAAACACAAAGTCAACTTGGGCATGATCGACTACTTCGGCGATGCCGGCGCTGTCTTGAGTGTTTCCGAGCCTCAGTCGGAACAGGAGAACGCGCAAGGTATATTTTATGTCCGGTTCGCTTTTTAAAGGAGACAGTTTTAGTAATGTTTTTAAACGCAGAGATGACGACGAGCGAGATGCTCGTGAACATGAGCTGGAACACGCTGGACGAGTTTTACCCCGCGGTCGCCATCGCGATGCTCATGAGGATCATCAGGGACCCGACTCTGTCGCAGCACCACCAGATGGTCGTGCAGGCCGTCACGTTCATCTTCAAGAGCCTCGGCATGAAATGCGTGCCGTACCTGCAGCAGGTCATGCCGTCTTTCCTCAACGTGATCCGCTTCTCGGACAACAACCTCCGCGAGGTAATCTCAAATGTCCTTCGCTATTCAATCGGAGTAGAATCTAACCGTTCCAAACCCGCGCAGTTCCTGTTCCAGCAACTGGGCATCCTGATCGCCATCGTGCGCCAGCATATCCGCAATTACCTGGACGACATCTTCCGCATCATAAAGGTGTAATATAACGTGTAAACAACTGTATAAGGTACTCGTGTGTGTCTTCAACGTTACCGCGTTTGCCTAGGATTTTTGGACGGTGAACAGTCCGCTGCAGAACACGATCATCCTGCTGGTGGAGCAGATAACGCTGGCGCTGGGTGCCGAGTTCAAGATCTACCTGCCCAACCTGGTCCCCCAGATCCTGAAGGTCTTCATTCACGATAACAGTTCGGAAAGAGCAGTCACGCAGAAGGTAGTGCGAGTTGCGCGGAATGCGATTGAAAAGCAAACCAGATGGCGCCGTTCGGGAATACGCTCATTAGTAGAATAAGAACATGGAAATGCTTAAACCGAGAAGCAATATCCACATGTTTGTCGGTACTAATGACGTGTAACTGACTGTTTAAGAAATGTGTGAATCTTCTATTTTTTTTTCCTTCAATCAGTTACTTCTTGCGATTCAAAAATTCGGGTGCAACTTGGACGACTACCTGCACCTGATCCTGCCGCAGATCGTGCGGCTCTTCGACTCGCCGGACGCGCCGATGGCCGTGCGCCGCAGCGCCCTGGAGACGATAGACCATCTGACGGAGAGCCTGGATTTCACCGAGTTCGCGTCCCGCATCATTCACCCGATCGTTCGCACGATGGACACGACGCAGGAATTGCGACAGGTCTTTTCTTGCTTCGCTGTGTATATTTTTTCCCGCCACTCACCCACGTTGCCGTGTTCCCCCGCAGACTGCGATGGACACGTTGTGCGCGGTCGTCATGCAGTTGGGCAAGAAGTTCCAGATCTTCATCCCGACCGTGCACAAGGTGCTGCAGAGGCACAAGATCGCGCACAAGAGATACAACATCATCATCTGCCATATACAAGGGGTGCGCGTGCAGATGACTTTATTTGCTTTACTCGAAACTGTCC
Organism: Glomeris maerens; assembly: GCA_023279145.1. Classification (NCBI taxonomy): domain Eukaryota; kingdom Metazoa; phylum Arthropoda; class Diplopoda; order Glomerida; family Glomeridae; genus Glomeris; species Glomeris maerens. Next base: position 6,215 of record WWPM01024533.1, on the reverse strand, counting down.
GGTTTACGCGTAAGAATTTCAGGGTACGGCTCTCGTCGAGGAACAAGTGGACGTGGCCTTGCAGCAGAAGCGCCGCACCCGCCACCAGTCGCGCGAGTTCGAGAACCTGATCGGACACACGGACGCGAACACGGTGCACAAACTTCACGTCAGCTCCGCTAACCTGCAGCGCGTGAGTTTTTTTTTTTTTTTTTGCAGGAAACCTGACGGGAAAACTTGTCGTTGGCCGTAACTGAATTCGTTTTTAGGCTTGGACCGTGACGAGCCGCGTGTCCAAAGACGATTGGCTCGAATGGCTGCACCGCTTGAGCATCGGCCTCCTCAAGGAGTCGCCTTCTCACGCCTTGAGATCGTGCTGGGCCCTCGCGCAAGCGTACAACCAGCTGCCGAGGGACCTTTTCAACGCCGCTTTCGTGTCGTGTTGGACCGAGCTGAACGAGCAGCTGCAGGACGAGCTGATCAAGAGCCTCGAGCAGGCCCTGACCGCGCAGGACATCCCAGAGACGACGCAGACGCTGCTGAACCTAGCCGAGTTCATGGAGCACTGCGACAAGGTACTACTCTGCACGTTTCCTCCAAGATGATGAGCTCGTAACAGAGGGATTTCAGGGTCCTTTGCCGTTGGATCACGTGCTGCTTGGCCAACGGGCCATCAAGTGTAGAGCGTACGCGAAGGCCCTTCACTATAAGGAAGACGAGTTCCATCGAGGAGTAACCACGGAAGTCCTGGAAGCTCTGATAAGGTTTTCCGTTGTTCACGTCGTGCTTGGTTTTTTATTTGGGGGCGAGTTTTTCCAATAATCCCTTGCTTGCAGTATCAATAATAAACTGCAGCAGCCGGAAGCGGCTACGGGAGTTCTTTACGCGATGAAGAATCACGGGCAGGATTTGGTAAGTGTTGCGTCTATCGCGATCTGTTTTTTTTTTAATGAGCCTTTTTTGCCGGATTGCAGCAAGTGCAGGAGCGGTGGTACGAGAAGTTGCACGACTGGGAGTCGGCGCTTCACGCATACCGCAAGAAGCAAGAGCAGAACCCCGAGGATATGGAGCTTATCCTTGGCCAGATGCGGTGCCTCGAGGCCCTCGGTGAATGGTGAGCGCGCGGTTTGTCCGGCCTGTGTCTTTGCGAAATCCGAAGAGAAAACAAGTCAATTCTTTAAGAGTCCATTATTCAGTTTAACCCGTTATATTTCATCTGTTGTTATACCGTCCGTGTGTACAGGCAGCACTCCAAAACCTCTAATTAGCGGACATTTTTACGAGCGGACAGGTATTTTTGGAAAAAGTAATGCTTATGTGTCTTTACAACAAACATTTTCCGTGTTTACGTCGTATATTTGACAGCAATATACGTATAACAGGAAATTTAGAGATATTGTTAAGAAACTAACTGTGGTTGAAACCGCGTGCAACCTTTAACGTCCAGTTTGCGTTTGTGATAACTAAAGGGGACAGCTGAATCAGGTTGCGTCCGACAAGTGGCCGGAAATCAACGACGACATCAAGCAAAGGATGTCGCGCATGGCGTCGGCTTCCGCTTGGGGACTCGGTAAAGCGAAAAGCGTGCCGTACGTAACCGGTTATTCGGAGCCCTTACGTGTCTTTTACTTGATTAGGTTTATGGGACAGTATGGAACAGTATACGGCGATGATCCCGCGCGAGTCGCAGGACGGTGCCTTTTACCGAGCGGTCTTATCCGTGCACAAGGACCAATTCGAGCAAGCTCAGCTGGTGATTTTCTTTTTTGTTTAGTTTTAACGGCCTGTTGCCTTGAGCCGATGTCGTGAAACTTTGCGCAGCATATCGACAAAGCGAGAGATCTGCTCGATATGGAGTTGACCGCGATGGCCGGCGAGAGTTACCAGCGTGCTTACGGAGCCATGGTGACGGTGCAGATGCTGTCAGAGCTGGAGGAAGTGATTCAGTACAAGTTGGTCGCGGAGCGGCGAGACGCGATCAAGCAGAAATGGTGGGACAGGTTGCAGGTAGTAAAGTGACGCGGGTCGTGAAGCCCAATTTTTTTGAACTATACAGCAATGGGAAATTTCCTTACAGGGTTGCCAGAAAGTTGTCGAAGACTGGCAAAGGATCATCCAAGTGCACTCGCTTGTCGTGTCGCCGCAGGAAGACATGCGCACGTGGCTCAAGTACGCCAGTCTGTGCAGGAAAAATGGCCGACTGGTAAACATTTTTTTGTGTGGAAATTATGAGGTGTTTTTTTGTTTGTGATTTTGGAATCGCGACGCAGGCATTGTCGCATCGTACGTTGGTGATGCTGCTGAACATGGATCCGAGCCGGTTTCCCGATCAACCTTTGCCGACGACCAATCCTCACGTGACGTTCGCGTACGCGAAGCACATGTGGAAGAGCAACCGTAAGGACGAGGCCCACAAGCAGCTGCTGCATTTCGTGCAGAAATCCCTCCAGCCGCAAGCGGCCAGTTTGAACGCTTCCGAGGGCGCGCAACAGGAAACGAAGAAGCTTCTCGCGCAGTACGTCCCGTGCGCGTTGATCGTTTTTTCCCGTTCACAGGGGAAATTGTTTTCTTATAAGCTGCTACCTGAAACTCGGCGAGTGGCAGGAGAATCTGTACGGCATCAACGAGGAATCCATCCCGGACGTGTTGAACTTCTACCTGGCGGCGACCGAGTACGACCCGGTCTGGTACAAGGCGTGGCACGCGTGGGCCTACATGAACTTCGAAGCCGTGCTGTTTTACAAGAACCGGAGCCAGCAGAACTCGAGTCAGATGAGCCCGAGCGACGCGGCTAAATGCTTCGGCTTTGGGGACGCGGCCGCGAGATCTAACCTCGTACGTATACGTGGGTCCGCTACAAAATACAGTCGGCTCTCGGTGTCTTATCCCTTTTGCTGGATTCTTCAACATACGCGGCTGCATAAATCTATACACAGTACAGTTGCAACATTATCACAGTTCCTTTATAATATATTCAAGTTTAAGGTCGTCAATATTCAATATTCACTATTGATCAGACCGCAATTCAATGTCGTAGGGCCGAAACAAAGAGCATCCAGTTTGCTGAAATATGAAGCCGGCTTTAATTGTATTGCTGGTGTTCAGTAGAAGACAGATTGTTGCTGTATAGAGCAATTTCAAGCAAGCAATGTTCTGCCCCGAAATGTTTGCTTTTCCCTGCACGTATTATTGTTAAGTAGTACTCCGTGAAAAGTCTAGATGGCGCTACCAGTATAGTGCAATCTTTTGTCTCTGTTGCAAGTCAGTTGTCGTGTGTTGCTCATTTGAGCTAGTTGCATCTTTTCTGCACTCTGTTTGCCCGGTGTCCAAAGCCTTGAATAGAAATTGTAAAACCCACCTTGTCCCGTAAGTTATAGCGAGAGCCGACTGTAGTAAAGTTCACTTTTATCTAATTTGAAGAAGGATCTAAGACACTTGTGCGCGTATCCCGTTTGCGTCCGTAGTCGACAGCGCACATGCACTACACCGTGACGGCCGTGCACGGCTTCTTCCGCTCGATCGCACTGTCGCACGGCAACTCGCTGCAGGACACTCTGCGCCTGCTGACCCTGTGGTTCGACTACGGCCAGTGGAACGAGGTCTACGACGCACTCGTCCAGGGCATCAAGACCATCCAGATCGACACTTGGCTTCAGGTTTGTTTTCCCTGCCCCGTGATCTAAAAATGCTTAGGTTGAATACCAAAATACCACTTTCCGTTCAGCGTGAATACTACGCTTTAATGCGCTTGAACGTATGAATGCAGATGTTTTATTTTTCCCGTGTTTATCGTTGTAATAGGTTATTCCGCAACTGATCGCGCGCATCGACACACCGAGGCAGTTGGTCGGCCGGCTCATCCACCAACTTCTCATCGATATTGGGAAACATCATCCGCAGGTGATCGCCGATCGCGTTCATTTGAACTTGGTTCGCAAATAGGTGCGACTGCGGTTGTGTTCACAGTTAACGAACCAATCGGTTCGGCGTAAATTGGCGAGCGTGCGATCTCACACCACATTAGTAGCAGTCAGATAGAAAGAGCCCTACTAACAAACCCTTGGTTTGTCTCTTTCGCGAAGGCGTTGATTTACCCGCTCACGGTGGCTTCCAAGTCCGCCGTGACGGCGCGGTACAACGCCGCCAACAAGATACTGAAGAACATGTGCGAACACAGCCACACGCTGGTGCAGCAAGCGATGATGGTGAGCGAGGAGCTGATCCGCGTGGCCATTCTGTGGCACGAGCTGTGGCACGAGGGACTCGAGGAAGCCTCGCGGCTCTATTTCGGCGAACGCAACGTGAAGGGCATGTTCGCGACGCTCGACCCCCTGCACGCGATGATGGAGCGTGGCCCGCAAACCCTGAAGGAAATCTCGTTTCACCAGGTTGGGATTCGCGGTAGAATCTGAAAATCCTCTTTATTTCATTTTAAAACGAGAAAAAAATATATAGGCTTACTATCGCGATCTGAGCGAGGCTCACGAATGGTGCCGCAAGTATCAGCGGTCCGGCAACGTGAAGGACCTTTCGCAGGCCTGGGACCTCTACTACCACGTGTTCCGCAAGATATCGAAGCAGCTTCCCCAGTTGACGTCGCTCGAGTTGCAGTACGTCTCGCCGAAGCTGCTGCTGTGCCGCGACCTGGAACTGGCCGTTCCCGGCAGCTACAACCCCCTGCAGCCGATCATCAGGATAAAGCAGGTCCAGAGCTCGTTGCAGGTTATCACGTCGAAGCAGAGGCCGCGGAAACTTTGCGTCAAAGGTGTGATCGTTTAGAAACGCGCGGCCGGCTCGATGCGCTAAGCGGTGGCGTTTTGCAGGAAGCAACGGGCAGGACTTCATGTTTCTGCTGAAAGGGCACGAGGACCTACGGCAAGACGAGCGGGTCATGCAGTTGTTCGGTCTCGTCAACACGCTTCTCATCAACGATCCGCAGACATTCCGTAGGAATCTTACGTAAGTTTGGTGCGGTCATACCGTTCTTTTGAGTGATTAACGCCGCGTTCACAAACCGACCGCTTTCAGGATTCAGAGGTACGCCGTGATCCCGTTGTCGACGAACAGCGGACTCATCGGCTGGGTGCAGTATTGCGACACGCTGCACACCCTGATCCGCGATTACCGGGAGAAGAAGAAGATCCTGCTCAATATCGAGCACAGGATCATGCTTAGGGTAGAAATAGTACCGATACGCGCAATGAATCCCCGTTGTTCGGTCATAAAAAAAGGGTCGGTAGCACCGCGTACCGGGTCAACTCGTACCCGTACAAGTCATACCAATGCAACTCGTACCAATGCACTCCTACCGCGGACAACTCATGCCGGTACAACTGAAACCGATGCAACTCATACCGATACAACTCAAACCGATACAACTCAAACCGATACAACTCACACCGATACAACCCACACCGATACAACCCACGCCGATACAACCCCTGCCGATGCATCTCATACCGATGCAACTCATATCGCGGACAACTCATACCGATACAGCTCATACCGATACAAGTCAAACCGATACAACCTATCCCGATACAACTCTAACAGATGCAACTCAAACCGAGACATCTCATACCGATACATCTCATACCGATGCAACTCTAACCGATACAGCTCATACCGATATTAGTCAAACCGATGCAAGTCATACCGATATATCCCATACCGATGCAACCCATACCGATACATCCCATTCCGATACAACCCATTCCGATACAACCCATAACGATACAACTCAAACTGAGACAACTCATACCGATACAATTCAAACCGATACATCTCATACCGATACATCTCATACCGATACATCTCATACCAATACAACTCTAACCGATACAACTCATACCGATACAACCCACAACGATACAACCCACACCGAAGTGTGCAGTTAAAGTGTTCAAGGTATATGAGTTGTATTGGTATGGGTTGTATCGGTATTAGTTGTCCGCGGTATGAGTTGCATTGGTACGACTTGTACCGGTACGAGTTGACCCGGTATGAGGTGCGTCAACCCCAAGAAAAACCTGAAAAGTGCCCTGTATATATAAGAGGGTTTCTTTTCGAATATTTGAGAGAATGGAAATTCCGCTTTTCCGCCAGATGGCTCCGGATTACGACCACCTGTCGCTGATGCAGAAAGTCGAAGTGTTCGAACACGCTCTCGAGCACACGAACGGCGACGACCTCGCCAAGCTGCTCTGGTTGAAGAGCCCAAGCTCGGAGGTTGATGA
>WWPM01024531.1:0-17238 GCA_023279145.1 Glomeris maerens | reverse complement strand
GGACATCTTTATATACATCATACTTCTAGAGGTTCTACTGTATTCGAATATGAATTAGAAGTAAGGGTTGATGGGAATTATACCTGCATGACAAATCCTTCATCTTTGCTGCTGTACGAGACGAAAGCATCGAAGAGCTTGCCATCATCTTCCGACGCACCTCCCCCTGAAGAACCTGCTGCACTCGCACCACCACTTGCAGAAGTTCCACCATCCTCACTCTTATGGCACAGTCTCACGCCGTACCTCGCATACAGCCGCACCCTGAGCTCGTGCCGATACACGAACAGCACGAGCAAGATGAGCATGAGCATGGCAAACACCGCCAAAGTCACCACCAACACCGGCATGTAATCCTCTACAAGATGTGGCTGAACAACTGTCCTCGTAGTCGTACCATTCTCACACATAGCCGCGGACACTGACGCGTTCAGGTCCAGCAACCTGGGCCCTAGCGAAGCATCGCGAGCCGCGTCGACGGCAGCCACGGCACCGTCTCCGCTTTCCCAGTAATCCCTCTCGAAATCAGGCCATATCCAAGCTTCTGTGCCTGAATTCGAGTCTTCGTCCCTCGAAGGTGCAGTGTCGTTGTCGGCTTTTGCCACGTCGCTCTTACTCCGAGCGCTGTCCGCGGCCGGTGAGGATGACGTGATGGGGTAACGGGTCGGTTGGGATGTGTAGGAAGATGTACTTGGTGATGAAGATGACACTGCAGGAGCACACCTGATGGCTTCAGCATCGCTCACTATAACGGAACCACCTTTTGGATCACGAAGCCAAGCCATGAAGCGTGCGGCGAACACGCATCTGCACGACCATGGGTTCCTGGACAAGGTCACTGTTACCAGCAATGGGTTATGGGCTGGCATTGCTGTCCATACTGCGAAATCGACGAGGTGATTGCCATCCAAGCGAAGCACCTACACGCAGACACAACAAGTCGATATACGAATCAGCGACTGTTCCACAAGTTTAATCGATTTGGTTTTGAAAACTCAAGTGAAGGAAAGGAAATGGTATTGTTTTAAAACGGTGTTTGTTATGTCTTAAAGAACCTAAATTGCAGGTTTAATATAGAGAAGTTATTAGTTTAAAATTTAGTTGAATTGCTAAATCCCATCCGACAAGCATTGCTGTAATGGCAAATTTACTAAGCAAAATTAGTCATTTGTACATGGTCTGTATATAAATTGACAGAACTATGTTATTGGATATTAAAGATCTCTATTTAAACGAACTTACATAATATATTTTGTAATAAAGCACGGTAGTAAATGAAGTAAAGATACAAATTACTCACTTGAAGTGACCTCAGTGGAGTAAACGTGATGTTTGCAACTGAAGACAGCCGGTTATTCCTCAAGTCCAACTCTCGCAACCGATCCAAGCGCTCGAACTCGAAACCTCTTAGCTCTTTGAGGAAGTTGTCGTGCAAATGAAGGGACGTTAGGGCCTGAAGACCATTGAATGTCCTGTTGCTCAGAGTGAAGACCCTGCTTGCGTTGAGGAACAGACCCCTTACATTCTTCCTTCCGATGAAAGCGTGAGATGGCACCTCCTTAAGATGGTTACCGTCCAAGTAGATATCGGTGGCATCCATCGGAAGCCGGTCGGGAATCTTGGTCAGGTTGGATGTGGTGCAGGCTACAATGTTAGCTGTCCAGCTCTGGTCGTGGTAACAAGTGCATCCTGCCGGACAGGTCATCTTGCAATCGCAAGCGTCAAAGTCACAGCATCGACAGAGCGCGAAGCAATGGGCCTCGTAAGGACAGAGGAACTGCGATGGTGCCACGTCAACTAAGGGCACAAAGCGACGTGCTGCTTTGCCTGATGCTGCACTGCCACTGTGCAGCAGCCTACAGTAGATGCTTTCCAAATCCACCACCCTTGGATGCTGCCTAAGCAACGCGAGAGCATTGGCACGCTGCAGCCACTCCATGCGACAGTCGCACTCGAACGTATTCCCACCAAGGTAGAATTCTGGCAGAGCCCTATCCTCAGGAACAGGAGACAACCTTAGAGCATTGAGTTCCAGAGAACGCAACTTGTTTCCGAATAGATCCACCCTTGTCAGGTTCTGCTTCTTGAAGAAAGTGTACGGCTGCACGGTAGAGATGAGGTTGTCGCTAAGCAGCAGATGCTGCACGGCATCCGGAACGGCTGCGGCTCCCAGTTCTGTGATGCGATTGGCAGAAGCTTCCAGGGTCTCGAGCTGTAAACGACCTTCCAACTCGAAGTAGTTGCCCAGGGATGTTATCCTGTTTGCGCGAAGATCTAGCCAACGAAGACCAAGCGGGATGAGTGCGTAGTCGAACCAAGCCAACCGGTTGGCGGAGATGTTGAGCCATTGGAGAGCAGGCAGATGGGAGAAGAGACCGGTTATATCTGCAAGACGGTTTGCATCTAGCCGGAGCGCCTGAAGTGCTGGGGCCGCTTCGAAGGTTCCTGGTTCGATGACATCCAGCGAGTTGCGTGCTAAGTTCAGGCTTTTAAGGGACGGAAGGTCTGCGAAAGCGTCTTTCGATACGTTGTCTACCGCGTTGCCCATCAAGCGCAAGCCGGTCAGTTGCCGAAGGCCCTTGAAGATACCGGTGGCTAACTTCTCGATACGGTTCTCACCCATGTCTAAGGTGTGCAAGAAAGCCAGGTGGGTCATTGCTTCTGGTACGAAAGTCAGCCTGTTGCCGTTCAGGTGCAATGCCTGAAAAACATTGGAAGAGCCTGCGTTAAGCACAGGAAGTGCATCGATTGTATCGATACTAGAACAGGGTTTGCAATACGTTCCCAAACGAGATGCATAGGTCTTTTACTAAAATAAATGATCCTAATAAACAAATTTGGAACAAATGTCTTTAATAGATTCTTCAATTTGTTGATTCAGTTTGAAATTGGTTTTGGCCCATAATGTTACACCATACTTCTGCTGTTTAGAACTATGCTGACTAACTAATTCAATTGTAATATCCTTGATAAGGTATCTCAAAGGTTAAAAACAGATCATCTTTGCTCACGTAGCCTTTAATCGTATCCCGGGTTCATGAACCTGTAAAGTAATTTAATAACTAGTTGCAAGCTAAAGAAAGGTCCTTTACCTGAAGATGGGTACAGTTGCGAAAGGCATCTGCATGAACAGCTTCCAGTTTGTTATGATCGATGGACAGTAGGCTTAATCCGTAAAGTCCAGCCAGGGCATTTGCATCCAGCATCTTCAGTCGATTGTGACTGAGCACCAAAGTGTGGAGATTATAGGAGGACGTTAGGGCCTGTTCAGCCACAGACTCGATCTCGTTGTGGCCCAGGTGCAGGATCTGCAGACTGTACAGGTGGCTGAAAAGGGCCGCGTCAAGTCTGGCCAGCCGGTTATGGCCCAAGTCCAGAACGACCAGTCGGATTAGGTCCGTGAACGTATCCCCATTGACCCATTCGTCTGTTAGACGGTTTCTACTCAAGTCTAGCGTTAGCATCTTGCGAAGACCTGCGAACAGTCCCGGCGCTAGGACGGACAGCGAGTTGTTGGCCGCTCGGAGCTCGGTCAGTTCCGAGCAGTTGGACAGGAGGCCAGGTGGCAGCGTGGTGATTCTATTGCTGGACACGTCCAACACCCTCAGTTCGTACAAACCCACAAGGGCCCTTTCGGAAACGGTGGCCACCCGGTTGGCGTTGAGTCGCAGCTCGCGCAGCCGAGGCAGCGACGCAAACACTTCGGACGGTAACGTGCGCACGGAGTTGTGGGACATGTCCACGGAAACTATGTCCAGGGTACAGTCCGGTGGTTCTGTGGTGGACACTGGTGACCACGTGGTTGTTGAGGTCTGCGATGACCCTGTCGGCTCTACGTTTCCCGTCTCGGTTGGTGGGTCTGGGTCCCCGTCAGGTTCCAGTGGACCGCCGGTGGACACCAAAGAACCGAAACTCAGACTTCTTAGGTCCCTTATTCGGTTGTGGGTCAGGTTTAAACTCTGAAAACAATGTTTGGCATTATTAGAACAGTGACATAGACAGAATGCAATATCGATTTTGAAATTGCGCTAACTTGTCGCGCGAGACAATTTTGAATGTAAACTTTTTATTTATGCAAACTAATTAATAAGGGACGGCAGATGTTCTAATTTCTATTAAAAATGAGATTAAAACATGAGCCGGATTAGTTACGAGATTAATAGATGAATGTTTGGTATTTTCAAGGATTTTAAAGGCAAGGCATTTCTGGCATTTTCTTAATATTTGTGTGCTGTAGAATTAAGAAGATGATGAGGTCATGCGACACAGTAATGAATGCTGTGCACGGAAATGTACTTGATGCTCTTCGTATAAAGATTGCATATTTATAAGAAAGGAAACTGTATTGAATGTGGTTGCCATTGGCTTGTACAGTGCAAGTGCAGGTCATTAATTTTGCAATTTACTGCTGGAAATCGTTCAACTGACGTAAATGGAATCGCTTTTAGGCTCAGTTTAGCGGAAATGTCAATAAAATAAGGTTATGCTTGTCCAGACGAATATCAAAAGCACGTTTCAGAGCAGATGTCTTCAGATCATTTTCAGTTGTTATGAATAAAAGATGTGCCCTATTACTGTGTATATGCCATGAAAGTTTTAGTACAATCCAGGTCACTGAGGAGAGTGGATTTTACCAAACTGGGACCCTGTAATAATGATTCTAGTCCCCAATCCCGTGATTTGTGAGGTTTTTTATTAAGACAAAATTATGAGTATAGATGTTCTGCTAAACTTTTATTTCTCATTTCACTGAGTTTACTTTGTTTTGTGATGTCATTTCTATTTAGTTTTGTTTATTTAATTTCAGTTTTTTTAGTTTGAATTCGTTTCTGTTTTGTTTTGTTTGATTTCATTCTGCTTGCTTTAACTCATTTGCACTTTCTTCTTTTCATTATATTCTCTTAGCTTGATTTGTCTCGAAGTAGATTAATTTGCTTCCACTCGGTTTGTGTATTTATTTAGATTCTTTGTTTCATGTTTTGATAGTTTTTTTTGTTCATTATCCATGCATTCAATGGTCATTCAGTTCAGCTTAATTTATTTGATTCATTTAACTTTTGCTTTAGTTAAACTTAATTGCGTTAAAGTTTTTGTTTTCATTAAATTAGCTCCACTAGTTTATTGTTTCATTAATTTAGGTTTACGGGTTTGTTTAGTAGTCTATTGTAAAGTTTGGTGGTACATGTCCATATCATTTAGTTGGTCCAATTAAAATGTTTGCGTTTTTAATTTGGAACATTAATAATCAAAGAATGGATTGAATTAAAATTGTCGAGTTTATGGGACATACCGTTCCAATAACTTGAGCTTTAAGCAATGGACACAATTGAAATAACAAAGAGTGCAGTAGTTACACTTGAACAGATCAATGGGCACATTTATTGGTATTGGCCTCAGAACGCGAGATCCATATTGACCGATCCGCGTTTCGCTTCGAGGATTCTGACCAGTCAGGCAATCACACACTGGACATTTCATTCTAACCAGAAATTGATTGAAGGACTCGCTTTTTACCTGAAGCCCAACCAAAGGGCAGAAAGTTAGAGGCGCAACGGTCCAGATGCCGTTGAACGATAAGTCCAATCTCTCGAGCTGTCGCAATCCGACAAAGGCCCTTGCGTGCAAGTGCAATGCCAATGCTGACCAGTCATTGTTGTAGGTCCTAACGCTCAGGTTTCTGAGCTGCGGTAGGGCCTGGAAGGCCCTTTCGGGCAGCGATGCCAACTTGCACGCGTCCAGCTCCAGATCACGCAACGCGTGCAAGTGGTCCATGGTGTAGTTGGACACCGTGTTCTGCAAATACACCCCTTCTGCGCACTGCACCTTCAACCACACTGTGCCATCGGCTTGCACCCCACTGGCCCAACTAGAGTTGCCTTCTTGAAGGGCCGAAGTGACGGAGCACGTGACCCTAACCTGGTTGCTATCCGGTGACACCTGAACCCAGCGGCAGAAATCAGGCGACGAGTACCTGAAGCCGACGACCGTTTGCAACAGCGCACTCGTCACTAAGGTCCCAACGAGCATCAGTAGGGCTAAGGACGAGTAAGGTGTCCTAAAGCAGTGCCAACTCCTGGTACAGGAGGGCCTGGGTCTTAACCTCTGCCGTTGCCAGCGTATCCTCGATTCGGTCTGGGACCTTTGCGCACGGCAGCACTCCGAGAAGGATTGGGGCCTCTTGACAGCCCTCATAATTAGGGCAACTAATCACAAAACAACACACTGATAGTAGTGGTAATCCTTGGTATTCCTGGGGTATCCTGCAAATGCACGTGCTGAGTCTTCGGCTTCTGCTCCTTCTCCGAGAAGGAACAACATGGTTGTGGTGGCTTTTCTTTCTTTCCTTCCTTCCTTCCTTCCTTCCTTTTTTCCTTTACTTACTGCTCTGCATCAAAGGTGTTGTCAGGTGATGGTGGCTCCACCTACTTTATTCTCTGCTTTCATTGGGGGCTCAGGGGTTCAGCTGGTGCCACTCCTCCTCCTCCGCCTTCTTCTTCTTCCTCTTCTTCTTCTTCTCTCTTTCGTGGTGAAGTGAGCATCGTGCGCAGACCACCAACTTTGGGAAAGGGGATCAAAGCAGGAAGAATGTTGGTGGGGATGGATTGATGTAGGAGTACTATATAGGACCGAATTGGCAAAGATAGGGCTTCTTCTTTATCGATTTCCACTGTGGGTGCTGTGTCTCTGTCAGCCTATATAGAGAAAAAGAAAGTAAAATGCCCAGTTTAGACAGTGGTTTAGACATGGCTTCAATGAGCTGGACGTGGGCGTGGTTTTCGTTTTGGTCATTTCGGTCCCAAATTCAGTTGAGTGAAATGAATGGTTTCCTCCTTTTTTTTTCCAAGGATTTTTTACTGACTATACTGGATTTTTTTGTGGGAGGGGGATAATGTTTGCTTGATTAGATGGGGGAAATGAAAGAATTTATTTATGAGATGAGAAGTAATTTGGTCTTATTTATGTTGAAATGAAATATTGTCTATAAGCTATTCTATGTAAAGAAAGTTACTAACTCTGAACTGCAACAGTCTTCTAAGATCTTTTGGAAATAAAGAATCTTGTTTAGTTTGTAAAGATGAATTAAATAGTTTTATTTTGTATGATATCAAAGCAGTGCACATTTTGCTTTAAAACGTTGAATATTATACAATCTTTGTTCGAGATCTACTGAATTTGACAACGTCTTACTTTTTAACATAAAGATGACATCATTTTGTTTGACAATGTATTAAGCATTACACTACAATGGTTTAAGATTGAATATTTGATGATAAACATGTTTTCTTATTTTAATATGTATTAAGATAACTTACATGGCACATTGTTTATAATGTTTTATTTTATAAGACATTCAAGATCATATCTTCTTTGAAAATACGATTGCATCTCTAAAATATTACAACATAAGAACATTTCAAGTTTTATTTAAGACAATGTTATGGCATCTTGTTTTGATTTAGATATCAAATGTATAGTTGTCTTATTTTGAAAATAAGATTGATTTTATTTCAAATAACCGATTGCTGTAAAACATTATAGTGTATTGTTTAGATTAAGTATAAGCCTTTATTTAATAAGTTACAATACGACTGAAAATTGTTTGAAGATGCTAAATTCAAAGCAGCTTGTTTATATAACATTGTATTGTTCTTATACACACTTGGTATTGCTTCAAGATAAAAGTTTTGTTTTATACTTTTAAGTTATAATTTGGTGCAATGAATAATTTTGCTTTTGCAACAATGGAATTAGGGATTTATTTATTTAGCTGCTACTGAAAATAACGTCTGTAGGCGGTTTGGTTACATTTCACAAAAGTTGCTCTTCAACATGAGTATGAAGCAATAAAAACATGTTTCATATTCGGTGAACATTAATGCTTGTCTGCTCTGAATAAACTAAATGTCTCACAGTAAAGAATGTTGTTCATCACTTAAGCCTAATCAACATAGTATGTACCCCTTTTTTGTAGTCTTTGCCCCCCCTCTCCCCACTTTCCCCCCAAATCATCCGTGCAAAACAAGTTGCATGCAATGAATGAGTCAGCATTATCCAGATAGGCCTAATAACGGACGTTCACAAATCTATTGTGAAAAACGACCTTTTTGTTTTGCTTTTTTTTCCTGTTTAAAGAAAACAGAAAAAGTTAAACAACTAAATAAAATTCGGAAATTGGGCATGCAGTGACATGAGGCAATGGATTTTCCATGACTGTACATTGTTTCTTTTGCCCCATAAATTATGACATCTTATTACCTGCGCACAGCTTTAAATATATTGCAATTGAAATATTATGGAGGCTTCTTTATGTATAGGCCTAATAAGCCATATTTTGTCTTTCTTTGTTTGACGAACACTTTAAATGTGATTTATAATTATCATCAGGCATCATATTAAATCTGGTTTGAAGATGGATGTTTTTTAAGAATTGATTCGTCATCTTAAAGACGTTGCAGCTTTTCTTGGTTTTAAGACACTAAAATTTGCTTCCATTCAGATATTCTTTGGTTCAATTATAGGACACTTAGTATTGTTAAAGATTAAGCTGTCTTTGAGAAAACTTCCTATTATTTCAAGTTCTAAAGACACCTATAAGACACTTGGCATTTCTTCAAGAAACTTAGTATTATACTAAACCACTCAGTTTTGCATGTTCTTATGCACTTATATTATAATTTAATATCATAAGGCATTTAATACCATTTCAAATTTAAGACCCTCGGTATTATTCCAAGACATTATAAGAGTTGCTTCAAAGTGTACTGTCTTATAGACACTTTAGGATCACATTTCTGGATATAACAATCTCGATAATAATTTAATCGTCTGAGAATTTGAATTATTTTGTAACACATTGACTCTTAATGCAAGATATGAGATAATACTGTTTTAAGTTTTCTGCATATATATGCATGTATATACACAGGAATAGGTCATTTAATTATTTTTTGCATGCGCATGACAAAAGCAGAGCATGAAGCCGAGTTTTCTTTGTTGTTTGTGGGGAAACATTGTGTTTTTATTTGGGCCAAGTTGACCATATACTGTATATTATTAGGAGGCTTGTAAGACGACCCCCTTAAAAGAAGGGAAATGGTTATCTTTGAGGTGAAATGTGGGTTTGTGGGTTCTCAGGTAGCTCAGTTAATAAGCCCCTTGCTTGCTTTGGTTGGTTGGTAGGAAAAGGAAAAGTGGTTTCTTATCTGAGAAAAATCGACTATTCTTTGCCGAAAGTGGGTTTGGCCAAGGACAGACACAAAGAAGAAGAAAACTTCCCCCTCAGGACTTATAAATGCCCAATTCCTAACTGCAGGGGGGTTTCCTAGCATTTGGGTCCTATATGGTGCTTGTTTCTAAGACCGGAAGAAAGATGGTGTCCGTTTACAAAGCCCAACCTTTCTTTTCGTGGCCCTTTTCTTCCCTCCCTCCCCATATTTTTCTTGGCTTGAACACAAGGGTATAGATCCCTTTAGGACTTTAGGAAATGGCCTTTGGCGGGTTGTTGGCCCTTTGGTTTGGCTCACTTTTTCTTCATGTTGTTCGGCTCAGGACGGCTTTTTTAGTGACTGGGTTTAATTGCAAGAGTTTCATTTCTGGAATGCCGAATATTAAGTTTTTGTTCGGTTCCTGTGTGCAGAAAAGTCTAGTAGCTGGTTTTATTTTAGGGACCCTTAATTAGGAGAAAGAACCCAGTGGCCCTATTGCTTTTGTGTATAAGAAATTGGTATACATATACAGTTATTAACAAATGTGCACAAAATCTAATAATTAAATCGCAAAAGTAATTTAGTGCATGTAGACATTATTGTATAAAATTCTGCAGATAGTTGTGCTGTTTTGCATTATTTCTACACAAATCTTAGCTTTTGGCTCAAAATTATCAATTATATTGCATTAATATGTAAAGTTCTGCAGACTTTACTAATAAACTAAGCAGAAAACTATGGCATTGTGTGATCAATTGATTTGAAAGTAAATTGAAATTATCAAGCACAAAGGAATGTAACCCTTTATGTAAGAAAATTCACGCAGGTCAAGATTTATAGCATATCAAATCGTACACCAAAAGACACAGGGTGGTGTAAAGTGAAAGTGTCTAGGAAAAAATGAATTCCAGGTTGAACATGCGAGATTTTTTTTGTTTTTGCAAAGAAGCCGGCGACATTTTTATTGATTGAATTCAAGAAGCAGGGTGTTTGGAAGAAAATAAAACCGACGATTTATAGGCCATAAATTGGACCAAACAACACCGGGTCACAACGTTATTATTTTCAATTTTTATTCCCATTTTTCCCAATAAGAGTTATGACAAAAGCATCAAGAAACGATAACAAATAAATGCCTTGTGCTAAGCCTATGACGGGGGGACGTTCATTAATCATGTAACCGCTACAGAGCAACTCGTCACATTCAGTTCTGATTTCCTCAGTAAGTACCCTAATTTAAAAAAAAAATTCTTCACTGCAACATTAATATATTAATCAATAATAGTGCCCTTATAAGTAATCTCCCCCTTTCTTATAAACACACACCGACAAAAGCGATGCATATGAATTGAAATAATTAACAAATGCCCTGGGCGTTTAAACGGGACAAATAAAGATATAGGATATGAAGTGCGCCATTGTTATTAGGGTACTAGGTGGTCCAAGATGGCGGCCAAAAAAAGAGAGGGGGCAAGGGTGCAGTGCATGATGGGAGAAAAGCACGCACCACTGACCCTCTTCCACGTTATTAAATGCAACACAAAAGTTAATGGTCGATAAAAAGGTATATACAGTAAAGTCTGTGGACCAAGGAATGCATAATGTGACCACTTGCAAAAGTCGGCGTGACGACCGCTCACAAGAAACAAGATGGCGGCCGTCACGTGGTGTGGTCCACACAACTTTACACTTAAACCACTTTCCACAATTGCATTACTTATTATACTTCTTTCACCAAGCATTGTGCGTTCAGTTCTATTTTATATACTATACACCCTATTTCAGTTGAACTTTGCATTCGTTCTCATTGGCTAGTTTCTTCCATATGGGATTGACTATTAAAACACAAACTCCGCCCGGTTCGAGTGACATTTTTTGCTACATTTAAATTTTTAAACATTTTACCTTCAGTTTTATTTTATATACCCTATTTCAGTTGAACTTTGCATTAATTACTCGGACAGTGTTCCTCTTTAATAAACATTTAAATCATTACGTAGAAAATGAAAAGCAGTTGGAATTGGTTTAGTTTTATTTCATGTTTATTTTAAGCTTGTTACTATTTTAGTTTAATCGTAATTAAACAATGTTTGACTTTATGTGTGAATAAATTAAGATTAATGCTGATTTTAATTCGGTTTTAGTACTTGAAATATTTTGCGTGTTAGGCCTATTTTACTTCATGGAATTTATATATGCAGCTGTAAATTTAATGAATAATTTGACACGTTAAATAATTTCTGTGTTTATATTAACCTTAACTGATTTACTTGTTTCAGTTGCTTTTAATGCTAATTAAAACATCTCAGTGTTACAGGTTTATTGGCAACTACTTAAAAAAACAAACTTGGTTTTGGAAAAGAAAAACTAAATGTGTATAAAGAGGTCTTAAATTTAAACAAACAAGCAAAAGCCGATTGTAATCATGTTAGTTTTTATTATAGTATTATTCGCTCCTTTATTACTCCTTTTCCTTTTCCCTTGCAAAACTGATAACACAAACAGTTTTTCCAAAAAGTTTTTGTGGAGTTTTCTACAGGGGGAAAAAAATAACAAAAATGGAAAGAAAAAGAAGGTAAACTGAAGAAAGTATAATGATACTAGTTTTCACTCTGTTAATGGTAGAGTGCTGTTCTTTTGAGTGTAACCCCCCCCCCCCCCCTAAGAAAAACAACAAACCACGTGACTTGTTTTATGAATTATGAAAAAGTGGTGAACATTTAGCTGTTTTCAAAAGTTTTCACCTGTAAAAAATCTCCCACTTTTGGGAAATTTATTCATGGGGTGGAAGAAAGCAATAGTATTCAGGTGTATTAAGTTAGTTAGGACCTGTTCGAGGCTAGAAAAGATTATCTACGATTCCAGTTGGAGGTTAGAAATCCGGTCCATGTCTTGATCCTGTTGTTTAAGATTTTTTCCCCTTTGGTCAGAAATAATTGTTGAAAAAAGTGGAAATATTTTTTTCCTTGTATCTTGAAACGTGTTCAACTTACTTATTCTTATTCTTTGCAAGGCTCACTGTATATTACATAGTAAGACCGATTTCTTTGTTGATGGGTGGTTCGTGGCAAACGTCAGCAACAAAAAGTTTTTTGCAAAAAAAAACATCCCTTAACTTTCTTGTTGCATGAGAAAAAGATAAGAAAAGAAAAGAAAATGAAACTTGTGAAATCTGTCAGCGGTTTCTTATTTCCAGATGCAGAGATTTAACTATTTATTTCTTTGAAATTAATATTCATACATTCTAAAAAAAATGCGTCTATTTTTTCCCCACAAAAATCTAATTTGCAAATAAAGTGTGCAAAGTTTCTCATTTACTGTAATGATAATTATGATAAGTGTGGAAAGTGTTTTATTATTATTTCAGTGCTTTCTTAATTGTTTTATGTGACTTTGAACTTGTTACATGACTTTATGCTAATTATTTTATGTAACTAAATAAAGTTAAAGCATTGATAGTTGAAATAAATGATTATTTTCAAAAATATAAAAATTATACAATTACTGTAGAATTACAAATGAGTGTTTAATTTGTAAATTAATTATTCACCTATTCACCTAACAGCTTTTCAATTTGTTGAAAATAAAGTAAATATAAACAGTTGATTATAATTTATTTATGGAATTTTTAACAAGTTATAAAATTTATTTATATTATACATGTACATTATCCGTAATAGCGTTCATAACTTTATAATTGCATATTAATTAGGAATTAAAGTAACATAATTACTGTTATTGATTGAATTTGCAACAAATTCTCCAATGTTATCGATTTTATCCTAATGAATAAATTTCTATACTAAAAAAGTTGAATACTTATTATTTTATTCCAATTTTGTTTAATCCAGAAACTATTTGCTAAATTATTTGAACAAAAAGTATTTATTTTATTTATTATTATTTCTCAATTGTTTGAGAAAATGTAAAATTCTGTTCCACCTTGCAAATCATACTTAATAATAATCTCACGAGTATTTTAACTTAAATATATATTATTTTAATTATTTTAAATGTTTGTAAAATTGTAAAATAACGAAATATGTTATGTATGGAAATTAAAGGGCATTTGTGATTTTGGGACTCGGTGACTTTCGGCTCGCCCTGTAGATTTCTGTGGGTTTTCCGGTATCTGGCAACATGTTTGGTGTGGTGTCTGCGGTGTAACCAGGCTTTGTGTGGTCACGTGATACACTATGTAACTACATTCTTTTCTCTTAAAGCCCTTTGTGACTGACTTTACTCACAATGTTGGATTTTCGGGTCTTGAAATACTTTCTTAGATTTTACCACATTTTTTTCCTTCAAATTTTTACTGTTTCTTTGCTGAACAACAACGAGAGAGGGAGAAAAAACTATTTAGGGGAATATAAATTTGGGCTTGGTTTGGGTCACCACCAGGGGGCGCAGGTTGTGTTGAAAACATGATGGGGGAAAAAATGTAGGAGTTGTCTGTTCTCACGCCTTGTTTAATTACACAGTTGTCTATGGGAAATGTGAAGGCAACAAATGCTAAAATGGTCTTTTGGTGGTCCTATATACTCTATAATAATAAGTGGTCCTTTGTAGGTGGTCCCAACTGCAATTTATTCCATTTTGGCACGCCTGTTTCATAAATTTCTGCAAGCTTTTTTTGTGATTTTATTGTATATGTAGCAGAAAAAGTTGTGCAAATTTCGTCACAATAAATCGCATTTTTTGTAAAAAAAATTCTGCATA
Source organism: Glomeris maerens (assembly GCA_023279145.1). NCBI lineage: Eukaryota > Metazoa > Arthropoda > Diplopoda > Glomerida > Glomeridae > Glomeris > Glomeris maerens. Next base: position 3,313 of record WWPM01024531.1, on the reverse strand, counting down.
AACTGAATATTTCAGAACATTATTTTCTGTATAAAATGCATTTAAAATTGTTTTCTGTGTAAGCAGTTTTTGTAAAGAATTCTGCATTTAAACGGTTTTTGAAAAAGGTTTTGCATATTTGTGCAAAAGTACAAGAAAACAAATGGCTTACAGAAATGATTTTGTGCATAAAATGCACTTGAATTTTGAAAAAATTATGGGCAAATATTAATGCACAATTTTATGTAAGTGCAGTAAATTTTCAACATATTTAAATCCTTTGTACAGAATTCATTTTGCACAGATCTGCAGAACTTTACACATAAAATGTTAATTTATATAAAAAGGGACATGCTAAAATAATGAGAAAAAAATGTCATGTTTAATTCGGAAACTGAGGGTCCTTTGTTGTAGTAACCAACGGGCACGCCGACAAGATGCCCCAGCTGTCACATTGTCATCCTAGTCATGCATGGGCATTGAACCAATCGATCTATAGATTCTTTTATTAGTCACTACTCGCAAGTGGTGTCACCCCTAAAGCCGACAGGTCCTACGAGATCCTATGAGGCCCTATGGGACGCGTTGCACACTGTTTACAGTTCATGGCAATGAAAGGAAGAGGATGAGTCGGTCCCCCGGTCCTAATCACTGCCCCAGAATCCAGAACCCATCCAACCTTGCAAACCCCTGAACCCCCTAAACCTCTTCCCTTACACCCCTGGCCGCAAATAACGAGGTCCCAACTTGAAAAGAGCCAATTTAGCGTGCCACAACTGTTATAGGGGCACATGGCGGCTTTTCCTTCAGCCCCCTTCAGCCCTTCAATGGACCATTGAACAACCTCGCACACCCCTAACTTAATCCCTACACCCCTAAACTGTCAAAGTCTGTGCCTGGTGTGTGAAAAAGGCTGAATGCAAAGGGCGCATTCCGAGTTTTCTTTTCAAAATGTCTTTTTGATGCTAGGGCACAGTTGGTTCCCCATATTTGCTGCTTTAGGGGGAGTTGTGTAGAACAGGACACAAGCCCCTGGTTATGTCTACATACCCTTGAAGCCATTATTCACCTCATGGTTACAACCAAATTTACACTTCAAAATATATGCGTTTTTTTTCAAATGCCCTAAATGAGTTTTAAAGAGGCCAACTTTATAGGTCCTTTAGGGGGTTTTGTTATACATACATTTTACTTTTACATACAGAAAGTAGGACAATACCTACATTTTAAATACTGTATAACGCTTATTTTTCGCGCAACATTAATTTTCGCGGATTTCGCGACCACACAAAAATCGCGAAAATATATTCCACGCGAACAATTTCCTATACAATGTTGTGCTGTATTTTCCTAGGGTGCTCTGAGAATTACACCTTTCTTCGATTACAGTACTAACTTAATTACTGTACAAGGAAGAAAATTCCCCCTCCCCTCCTGTCCTACAGTACTTAAGTACTTAATAAGAAAAGAATGTTTTTATTCATGAATTATCTCGGGCAACTCGCCGTTTCTCAGAAAACACATGCAGAGAGGATGGAAAATACTGGAATTTTTTTGACCCGATAAATTCGCGAAATATAATCCTCGCGAATATGCTGTTAGGTGCGAATTCGCGAAATTTGCTGTGCGCGAAAAATAAGCGTTATACAGTAACTTATTTGAATTTTGTTTTCTATTTTCATTTACTTTATTATAAAATGACCGCCATTACACCAGTCAAACTGTTACAAATTTCATTTAATTTGCGTTTAAATTCCATATTAATTTGCAAACTTAATTTAGGAAATTAAACAATTCCACTAGAAATATTCCATTTCGATCATTTCCTTGTTTGAACGTTTAGTATTGATTTTATAATCGTGTTCAGTTTTGTATCCTTGGCGACAAATGGCTGAAAGGTTATATAGAAAACTGTATTTTAAGTTCTCATTCCAACAACCTCATTAATATTTGAATAAGGAAATTTCTCGTAATTAAATTAAGTTTACTAACTTATTTATATGAGTTACATTTTGAGTGAATTTAATACAATTAATCGTATGGCTACATAATTCTGTACTGAAACCTGTTATACTTCATTAAGCTGTAAAAGTTTGCATTATAGGCAATTGTTAGCAATTTAAAGAGGTTATATATTAAGTTAATGCGCTATTCAGTTGAGTTACATATAAATTAAATTTGAAGCTGTATAATTGAATCAAATGCAATAATGGAAATAACGGCATTTATTTATGAATGAAGTTGTAAAAATTTGAATGCAGTTTCTGATTTATAAGTATATAACTTCGCAATTAGTTGCTTGCTTAATTGTGTTTAGACAAATGACACGTGTTGCGCAATAATTGCTATCATTCAATTGGCTGAAATTAGAAGCTACATATATAAAGGGAAATTGGAGATGTTGGACAAGTATGGGGATTAGGTCCCAATCGTGCCGGAAAGGACCATTGCAGTGTGCTTATATGCTTTTTGAACGCACAGTGTGTATTACATACGTATATATATATACACAGTATAGTGCAATTAATTAATTGAGGTTGCCTTTTGCCACTATATACCATATTTTTCTTGAGATGTAAGACGTGCTCTGAAAGATGCACTTACTTTGATGGGAAACGGTTATGTACTCGCAAACACACACATAAAATGGCGGCTGTCACGTGATCCAAATAAATAAGCATGTCGCCCTATTCCATACATGTGTATTGCTCAATATTTGCTATTTATTTCATTCATATAGGCCTAATTTGATCAATACTATATTGGGCTTATTTTAATAAGGAATTACTATTGCCGCCTTAATTTCTTATTAGACATTAAAGTCTTGTCATTTAGTATACTACTCGATACATAAAACACTGCATTGCGCAATCCCACTGAAATGTCATTAAACTTTTTGAGAAAATTGAATAAAACTTAATGGACAATTATGTACTGTATATATACTCTGTTTCAGTTCAACTTTTCGCAAGCTCGTCATTTTCAATACTTTATAATACTCCTACATATATAGTCTGTTTCAATTAAACGCTTAAAATGGGCGTTGCCTATAATTATAGGCACTTTTTTTAATTTACAGCACATCTGGGTAATTAATATGTAATAACAATTTGGCAACATTTGAAAACCTATTGATTGGCTTGGTAATTTAACTGGGCGGGGTTTGCAGCAATACATCTTGGCCAATGACGATCGAACATGAAAGCTTACTAAAACGGACTATAGATAGACCAATTCGGCTAATAACTGTTTTTCTATCCATATTTTCTCCTAATTTTCCGAAACAGAATATTCACTAAATAGTTTGCGTAGGTTTTCCTTGTTTTCATTTTCT
>WWPM01024530.1:0-19419 GCA_023279145.1 Glomeris maerens | reverse complement strand
GAACGCATAATGAATGATCAATGTGAAGATATGGGGAGCATTAATTATGGATGTCACATTTTGTGTAGGTCCTACTTGGGGACATATATACTGTTTCTCAGGTCAAGTCTGCCCGGAAATCCGGCGCATCACAGCCGCGCATTGCTACGCTAAGCTGGAGTGTTGCGCAGATCACGTGCCGAAAATCCCTCTCATTTTTGATACAAGGAACTCTGCATCTTTTATAGGCATAGATGAATTTCCTTCACAAATTTTTGCAAGAACATTAAGCACTATCCGTTGCGCAGAGCTGGATAATGGTCTTCCTGACTTGTTAGGAAGAAATTCGATGGGGCATGTATTTGGCCGCTTCAGTTGTGGCGTGTCCGCCATTTTGAAATGAACCGTTTTGGGACTATTTTCTGAGGCGCAATAAAAATGAGGGCGTAAAAAGGGGGGCAGACTTGACCTGAGAAACAGTATAGGTTTATAGGAACTTTATGACTTGCTTTCATGCAGGGAAGTTACCCTGTCAGTATTGACCATGAATTTGGAGCCACCCTGTATATTGTGCCCTTTTTTGGAGCTGAAATTACTCGCAAACTATTCTGCACATAGAACCTTTGACTTCACAATTAGCAGACGCAGTGTCTTAAGAAAATGTTGCGACCTAACGGGGCCCGACTCGAATATTAGCTACAAAAGGGTCCCTGCTTATAAGGACCCACGGTTTGAAGCTTATATCACATCACACACTGAACCCGAGGTTATTTATATGCAGTGAAAACCCGGAAAACTATTGGCAACTTCTGCGTATATATAATTAGCCAGTGCGCAACAAATGAAATGCGATGAATTTAATCCCGTGGCAATTTGCATATTTGAGAAATTGCACCAAAACACAATCTGTGTCCGTGTATATTATGTATATACATATGTGTGCAGGGAACAAGTTGAACAAGCGGAGAAACACCACACAATGTTGTCTGAATTAATTGGGGAAACATTACTGTACAGACGGCGAGAGTTGAATTAAGTGCGGAAACTGGATGCTAATTTGTCACCATTAAGCATGAGGAGATTGCAATGGATATCGGTCGTTGTGTATCGATCAATAAAACCCTATAAATGTATGGAGTGTGTGAGGAGACTTGAAATTCGGATGTGTGACTTGCATACAAAATTCACAACCAAATCCCAACGCGCTGCGAAAATCATTACGTTTTACCTTTTGTATCATCACACATTGGCTCTCAATATGCATATTTATTATCCGATATCCGAATCGAATTTCCCTCCAACTTCCGCCATATGCAGCACTAAACCACGAAAGGGCTTCAAAGGGGTTAAATGCAGCCGATGTATAAAAGGATCGAGCGGAAAGGACCGTTTTCAACTGCAGACAATGAACTATTTTGTCACAGTATATAACTCAAGCTTCATTCCCCGTTTACAACTCGACAACAAAAGTTTCTGAATCAACAATTAAACTGCAGGGAGGTCGCAGAAGTGAAGCAACCCGAAACATCCTTTCGGAACGGCCCCTATGTTGCCCATGCATGCTTGGATTCAATTGAAGTTCAAATTTTTGTAACTTTACACTACAAATTTTGTAATTTTAACATTTGAACCTATTTTTAACAACTTTGTGTTTCTAAATACGTAAATATAGTAAAGTCTACGTGATGCAGTGACGCCACCTGGTGATTATTTTAGTAATTAAATCAAGTTTCATCATTCAGTACGATACTAACAAGAATCCTTCATTTATTGATATAAATCTGATTTCAATTTGCTTTCTATATCATATAAAATATGTAAAATAAATAAATATGCATTATGCAGTCAGTGGCGCCAACCACTGGCAATTTTTAAAACAAAACATTTCCAAAGTTTTATCCTCATTTCATTGTGTGTAGGAGGAAGAGGGGGATGAAGACATCAATTGAATTCAAAATTGAGATTCCGCTTTCAAAATTTTTGAAAAAAGTTTAATATCTTCTGCTCTGTTTGTTAGTCGATTTCAAATCTGTTTTTGCCAAAATGCTCAGAATATAGTTGGCAACATTTCTTAAATTGAAACTGTGCCTCTATCGGCAAAACTAACGGAATTAGCTTTCGAATGGCCTTGAAATGGGGCATCAAGGTCAACCTTGACGTTATAGCTAGATGTCCCCCAGTGTGTGTAGACCAACTTTGTTCATACTCGTAAGTCACCTAGAATCACCGCTGTCAAAGTTATTTCCAAGTAGGCAAGACTTTTTTTACCACCCTGTATAAAAGATACAGTATTGATTTTTATCGGCACAAAATTTACTGCTGCAATAAATTGCTTAATAAAAATACGAAGTTAGGTTTGTTTATGAAACTCGGGGCCCTCCTCTTATTAATTTCTATCCTGCCCTAACCCGTAGCAAAGCGTACATACTATGCACTTCATTACTGAATTCTCCCCCTAATTTGCATTGCTAATCGCGTCATCTGCAGCAATTCGTCACTTTAAAAGAGAGGACATTATTTTTTTATTTCGCTCCCCCCCCCCCCCCTGAATTAATAACGCTGACACACCGGAAGTTATCCTCCCCCCCAAGGGGCGTTTCCCCGAATCAAAGATGGATGACTGTGACGTCACTGCGCTTAAAACTGAACACGATGGGGGTTTTGGTTAATTGTGTCAGATAGAGAACGGTTTAGGAACACGCCCTTTTGCAGTATGGAACGGTCATTTATCACGAAAGGTGACCAGAGCCACCAGCCGTCCACCCAATGGGCTATATACATTGCGTGACCATTCATCACAAAATGGCTGGCAGGGGCATATGCAATCTGGGGCACATAAGCCATGTTCAAATACCAGAAATACAATGTTAATTAAGACTGTTGTAAATACGATATGGTAACATTAACAAGTGAACTGGCAAGGTCCTAACAGCATTATGGGACCCTGGGAAAAACCAGTTTGTTTGGGGGCCCTTTCACAATAATCAATTGCAACACAACATGGTCTCATAAAAACACTACTGTATTTATGGCAAATAAATTAACATACAGAGATTAGGAAAGGGCCCCTATTCTCGTGGGGCATCGCGGTAAAGAGCCCATTGGGCCCATGCAACAAGACGGGCCCCAAATGAAAATGGACAATTTAGAAACATTGTATATTCATTCATTATGTTTTCTGTGTCTTTAACCCCTTTCCCCTTCCTTTTGCAGCATAGTAGACTCTTCCTATCGCATTCACGGTCGAAAAGAGGGCGGTGCCTAAGTCGAAGAGGGGTTGTTCAGATAGAAGGTCCCGTTTGGCAAACTTCAATAACTTGTAACTCGGGAACGGCAATATCAAAAATTGTGAAACTTGGTCACAAATGTGTTTATACTTTGCCCAATATTTCTGTTAAAACCTGATGGTAACCAGCGCCACCTAGAAGCCATTTCTGGCAACTTTTGAAGGGCAAATCCTTTACTCATAAGCTTTCAACGATAATTCGTCTACATTACGCCAACATGTTTCGGCTCCAACACTGAGACATCTTCAGGGCATAAGTCCCAACGCTACATGAAGCTATGTTACTTACCACATCAATACGGGGTTCTGGACAGGTATCTGATGGAGGTGATGGGCACGAGTGTTTGTAAGAGCACGCGTTGTTGCACCAGCCGCAACCGTATTTCCGATGCTGGATGGTGCAAAGACTGCAGTCGTCTCGAAGATGGTGGCTTCCCAAAATGCGGCACTTGTACAGGATAACTACACAGAAATTATAGTTACACATAAACAGGGTGCACCTGAATTACTTGAACACGTGCGGTAACTTTCAACGCAACGCGCGCGTGTTGCACTCTATCAGTGATTTTCAACAAGGAAATGGTTCAAAATATTAAATATAAAAGTATTCATCAAATATTAAAATAATGGAAGGAACAGAAATTGCTACACCCTGATTTTTCACCAGCAATTTAATTTAAGAAATTAATCGTGTATTTTTGTGAAAACAAATGATGATCCTCATAAAATATTTATAAGGTCCAAATCCGATTTTGAAATTCCTTAATTTTTTCCTTCTATTTCATTACTGGAAAACAACTTAGTACCCTTCTCACAGGCTTCAAAATTATTTATTTGACTAGTTTCGGCCACAAGCTATCATCAGAAACAACAATAAAAAATGAGAAACGGTCAAAGAGATTTGTGTATAAACTAGTGGATGGTTTCAAGACTTGAAAGTTATTTACTCATAATTTTTCCTATTCAATATTTGGAAATCTTAACTAAGATTGTTTCTTCAACATGAAAGCATCTTTATTTTGCCAACAAAGCCTCTTATTTTTCGTAGGCAAGCATTTCCTGTATAACAGCATACCGAAGCGTGAAAATTTGACTGGAAAACAGAGTTTGAATGTTGGGAAGAATTCAAAAAAAGAGAACTATTCTGAGAGAAAGAGAAACTTTGATTTGGATTTTTTCTTCTTCTTCTCTTCCTTGCAAAGCCTGTGTGAAGTTTGATGCTATAAAACCCTTTTCATTGAGGTTATGTATACCAAAGGGCCGAAACGATTTCTCGGGTTTGGGTTTCGGCAGCCATCTTGGAGATTACAAAGTGCCCCCAAGCGGAAGAAACTGCTACTTCACCCGATGAAATGCAATAACTTTGCCCCAGAGTTTCGTTTACAAAAAAGCTATATAATTTGGTTGCAAGTCTTTCTTGAAGTTACTTCGTTTATTTTTTTACCCATCTTATGATTTCACAATGAAGTAAATATTTAAATAGAAATATATAAGCAATTGCCGTTTAAATGTAAAGGAAAATTGCAACAAATATTTACGCTTTAAATCAAAGACTGGGATAAGATGTTTTCAAAATAAAATCCCTCAAGTCACACTTTAATAGAAATAAATATACTGTGCAAAGGACGGCTGGAAATAAAAATGAAATGCTGCTTTATAAATAGAATGATTAAAAATTTAGAGATTATTGACATCCAATTTCAAATTAAATTTCCGGTCCAAATATTTACGAAGAATGTTTCAATTTCGCTCAATAACATAAAATATCTTCTTCCACTAGATTAATATAAATTTTAAATAACAAGTATGTAATCTAGGAAGACTTGGTGAAATTGGGAATTCAATATTAACAAGGATGTACTGATATAAAATATTTGATATCTGAATTGATCCGTTAATTTTTTTACATTTGGCAAAGACAACAAAAAAAATGATGTAAAAATTGATATTGAAGAAAGTGGAAATCTTAAAATTACCTTCTGTTGTATCGATGTGATGGTCTCCATTCCAGACAACAGTCAAATTCACTTTCAATTCGCCAACTTGTAATTGGTACGTGTACTGCAATTAAGAGAAATTTCAAAATATCAGGATTTGTCATTTCGGGTTCTCGAATATAAAAAGCCATTTCCACAAAAACACATTTATTTACATTTTCTCCTCTTCTGAAAAGCAAAATATTTTTTTGTTCAATTAGGGGATTTGGCTGCACAGCTTCTTACCATAAAAAACATTAGGAAGGCTCTTAATACTGAATAAGACGCATGTCTTAAATAATAATGGCAAAAAAACTAAGTCGCTTCACTGGATTTTACGAGCATTAATGGACGTTAGGGGACATTGGGGACAAAATGAATGAATCAGGTCACACTGGGTATTTTTTGCTTATTTGCTGTGTGCCTTTCAAATTTATACTTACACACAACAAAAAACCGGTTTGAAAATTCCTTTCAAAAGCATTAATTCGCATTACTTAAGGATGGGCAAATATGAAACGATGAATGGGGGGAGGAGGGGCACAAAAAAAAGCGATTCAAACATAAATTAAAGAGCTGGAATAGACGGAATTAATAATGATTAATTTATCATCGAGATTAATAAAATGACATGTGATATTTTTCGGCCATTTTTCGCCCGTTTCGCTTTGTTGGTTTTGACAAATGGCGAAAACGAGTATTTGAAAAATAAAGAAAGAAAGAAATGAAGAAAGAAGCAAACAGGGTTGGGGGGGCTTTCTTAACTTAAAATACGAAAGGTCAAGTCGAGTAAAGAAGTACAAAAAGAAAGCTTGGAAATAAGAAAAGGAGGGAGAAACGTGAGGTCGATAAAAATCAAAATCGAGTTTTAGGAGTACTTTTGCAAATCTCCAGACGTTGAATGTGAACCAATATAAAAGCTGTTTTCAATGCAAAAGTAAAGGACAAGGGGGTAACAAAAAAAAAAGGAGGAAGAAAAATGTACTTTACAGAAAAATCCAATATGGCCGACATGAAATGTTTACTGTGTGATTCCCATGCAATGTGCCCATATATAACTTGCGTATATCTAGGCCCTATGCAAGGAAGTTCATTTTGTAACTACTAAGAAAATGTTTCACCTTGTGGTGAATCCAGAAATGAAAATAGAGCAAAAAAGCTATCCAATATTCTCTGTAACTTTATTACAATTTAATGGTGACCTGATAAGGTTTTTGTAACATGCCCTGAAAATCAACACAAAATAAGGAAACTACTTTTTGGAATTTTTTTAATAAAATTATTTTACGAGATATTTGGAGACAGATCGGAGTAAAGAGCGAAATGTTTGCACATGCTTTCCATACTCCAAGTATGGAAAGCCTACTTGCTCAAACCAGTTTCCAGTTGTAATAACCACCTGGGGCATTTCCACAGCGCAGGTGCATGATCCGCCATTTTTCCGGGCCTTTTACTGCTACAGATGGCACCCATACACGTAGAAATTTGACACTTAGCAGGTGTATCTCCCTATCTACACCTGCTAACTGTCACTCCACTGTAGCAACTTCAACTGCTCACAGTTTGAAATTGCCCGAGCCTTTTACTGCTACGGATGGCACCCATACATGCAGAAATTTGACACTTTGCAGGTGTATCTGCCTATCTACACCTGCTAACTGTCACTCCACCGTAGCAGATTCAACTGCTCACAGTTCAGAAATGCTTACATTTTACGGACGGCAACCCATACATGTAGAAATTTGACACTTAGCAGGTGTACCTGCCTATCTGCACCTGCTAACTGTAGCAGATTCAACTGTTCACAGTTTGAAAACGGCTGCACAGAAAAATCTGAAAATTTGCAGGAAGGTTCCGCGTTATGTGGAATATATTTCCTTCAAATTGCCTTGTCAGGTCTCTTTTAAATATTAGCCTGCCTCAATTACAAACCGGGTCTCAAGATATTCCCTACAAATATAAGACCGGGGTAATTAATAAGAAAGAACCCCACCTTGCGGGGAAACTAAAAGGCCAGTACATCTGTATAGACATTTGGATCACTTACAGTATATGCAATCAGTGCAATGGCGGGAAGGGGAATGAAATATTTAAAGTAGTTGCATTAAGAATACTTAGAGGAGGGAGCACTGAATAAAGATTTTACATTAAGGCGGGGCCCCATTTGAAAAAGTGGGATCATTAACGACCACGTGATTGATTACAGGGCTCGATTTACGACACAAGCAGACGTATAAGTGGAAAAATGCTTTTTCTCTCAATTATACACGACTGGAAAATGCCTCGGCATTTTTGCCTTCTTTTGTTTGCCATTTTTCTTTTTTCTTATTTTGGCAAATCAATGCTGACGTTCGTCTACATTACGCATTATTGGCGTCTTACTTTTTTCTTCCCTCTCTCTCTCTCTCTTCCTTCCTTCTCTCTCCCCATTTTCCAAATCTCCTCTTTCAGATTTCTGACGTTATTTATGTCGCTAATTTGGAGGCCAAGTGAAAGCGAAAACTTCCGATAAAACCCATTAAAGCGCCTACCCATCAAAATGAGGCCAGAAATATTAGGAGGAATAAAAAAATACTGATCGAGGAATTTTTTCCCGAATTCCAAGCCAAGAATTTATTGAAAATCCAGCCAGGGGTTATTCCTTATTGAAGTCTTTAAACACAAATACATAAATAATACTTCAATATACACCGTGTCCCCCCCCCCCCAAAAAAAAACCCCCATTTTTATTTGTCAATAACTTTGCGTAAACTTTATAGAAATTCACATTTGGCAACAATATACCTGAGTATATTTGACATCTTAGTGCAAAATTCCAGCTCAATCGATCAATTAACACGCCATGTTGCTTCCCCCTGACTGTTGGCAACAGATGCACCTATGAGCTGACCTTCACCCTCTTGCCCAAGGTCACTTCCGGTTGGTGTACCGGAGCTGCCCAGGACCGGTGATCAGTTTCCCTCTTCACATTCAACTTCCTATCTGCAACCGTTCCCAAGTTATTCTCAAACAGGCGTTACTTATGACTCACCCTGTAATACCAAACTTTAGTATGTAGAAATATTTAAATACAAGCAATATCAATCCTGCTAAAACTTGTGTACAATATGAAATAACACCCAGCCATAAAAGTTTAACATCTAGAAATCGGTTCATATGGAAATAAGGAATTTATAATTGCGCTTATAATAGTGATTAGAATTTTATTGCAAAGTAACTGAAATATAACTTGAAATCTTACTGTGTAGACATATGGCATTAGTGGTTTTCTTAATCTTGGTTTCAATGAGTCTCCTTAACATGTTTTCAGTTAATTTCAAGGTGTACCTTCAGAGCGCAATGTGCAGTTCACTGTATAAGAAGTGAATTCTGCCCATTGAAATTTGTTAACGTCAAGAAATTTCAACCGAGAAAAATGGACTGGATGCTGTCAACGTCTTGGGGCCCAGTTCAAAAAAAAAAAGATGGTGGGTGGGGGGAAAGCGTGAAAAGAAAAGTGTTATAGTGTGTTTTCGAGTTTTTGGTCACGTGACCATAGTCTACTTCAATCACGTGCTCGAATCACTTGACTACGCCTGAGCGACGCCACCTGGGGAGTCGTAACTCAGACTTCATTTCCAGCAAGACCGGAAATTGCCACCACCAAGAAAACCCCAAAAACCCCAGCACAAAATCGTCAATAACACGCAGCATAAAACGAGTGCCAGCAGCAGCAGCGCCACCAGCCGCCATTACGGCCGCTCTCGCAACATCAATGGCGCTCCATATACAGCATCTCAATTTACGAGATCCCAACTCAAAAATCCCAATATTCTTTTCACCAAAGATAGATTTTGAGAAAGTAAGTTACACGCAAAATCCACACTGAATCGTTTTAAAATAAACTTTCGAGCTGGTTCAATTGCTGATAGCGGCAGCGAAACAAAGTAATTACGTTAAAACTTTTCAACTTCAATTAAAACGAAACCAATTGCAAGTGAGACTGCCCTTACAAATGATCTTAATTACAACAAATCCAATCAAGACTGAATTTCACGTAAGCTAACTAGAACAAACTTTACATTCGTAACAAATCAAAAAATGAGTTTTGTCCATTACGAATGAAAGCTTCCTTATGCATATATCTTTGCAATCTTTCTTAATGTTTTGCAGAGAAGAAAAAAGCTTGTCTTATAAGAAAGAAACATCGCATCTTGAGATGTGAGATGCGACATAATTAATTACGACTCCCGGTCTAAGGGGCCATGCAAAAATTATGCCTCATAGCATCAGACATTTTAGAACTTTCACCCACAGCAATGTGATCAAAAATTTCTACAATAAAAGTCTAAATTAATCAATAAAAAAAACTTCTTACCATTCGCTGTTCGCAGATGACCTTATCGCCTTCGATGCGAGCCTTCACTTCGGCTTTGGCCCCTTCGATCTCCAGGATGCAGTGGAAGCCTTCATGCCCTGGCTGGGGTGTTGGAAGATCTAAGACGGGCACTTCGATCTCCTTCTCCACCTCGTGAGGGATCAAGATGTTGGCCGTGTTCCCGAACCTCGGACATTGCGCCGCGGATGCGGAGGGCCTTGCGCTTCGCGGTCCTCCGCTCATGGCAACCGTTGAGGGATTCTGTAGAGGAAAACGAACAGAATTCAGGATAACAAGGTTAGGAAGTGGGTTTGAAAAAACAAATCAACTACTACATGGATTAGATCAGTTGGAAAAGTGGAGGTGTGTAGGGGGGGGGGGGGCCCGGGGGGAGGGGGGGGGGGGGGTTGTGTTGCGTTGCCGGGGCAACTCTGCCCTTGCGGCACGCCATTTCCTCTTTTCATGCTACCAAATTGAATTATTCACAGGACAACCCTGTTTAATCCTTCTTTCGTGACACCTCCTACGCGGCACGCCAACCGTTCACCGTTCACGGCTGGGCATTGTTGCCGAAGCTAAAGCAAAAGCCCCGTTAAAGCAGTTCTCTCAACAAAAAAACCGCCCCGAAATCCCTTCCCACCTAAAACCGCCAAAGCCAGATTTTGTTAAGGTAGTGATGAAGCTATTCGCGCGAATAAGGACTTCTTATTACGAGATGATGCACCTCTTTCGCTGTCGATTCATCCGGTAACATCCAGGAACACGGAAACGAAGAAACGAATAGGAACGGAATGAAAACCGATAACTGAAATGCAGTTAGTATGAGGGCGATTCAAATGAAAACAGGCTAATGGGTTTTTTTTTACAAAAACTGTGGCGTTTATTTAAGAATAATTTCCACCAGCAATTAGGCACTTATCCCATTGTGTAACTAGCCGCGTGGTTCCTTGTTCGTAAAACTCTGTGGGCAGTGACTTCAGGATCTTCATCACCTCTTGCTTTACCTTGTCGTCCAAGGAGAATCTGCGCCCTTCACTAAACCGCTTGCTCCACGACTTCACTACCGACAGTGACAACGAATGTTCTCCGTAAACAGCAACCATACGCCTGTGAATGTCGGTTTGCCGAACACCTTCAGCTGTTAAAAGCCTTATTACGCTTCTTTGTTCTTCTTTCGAGGCATCCATTTTGTGTGCAATGATAAATCTTAACTGGAGCGCCACCCATCTTACAAAATCATACGCAACTGCGCTTCAACAAACAAAATAACCTCCAACTCCCATCCCATCACAAGAAGCGCATATCCGTACACACTATCAACAAGCTAATATTTTTCTTGCTTCAAACTACCGCGCACACGGTGGACTAGGAATGCACGGATTGTTCTCTATGGGACATGCGATTGTTTTATGAGTGTATGGGCAGTTTTGAAAAAGCGTGTGAGCACCTGTTTAATAAGGTGTACGAGCACCTTGCAGGAAGGATGTGACAGTATTTAGATTATTCAAATGGTGTGATAAGGGTACATGTTATTAACAAAATGCTTCCAATTATACAAAGTAAAAAGGCATTGCTAATTTCTTATTCTTCTTATGGAACAATTATGAGTTCATGAAGATTAAAAGTGGACGAAATCCCGTACTCATAAGCTTGAGGGAGAAACGAAGTAATAACTCCTTTCTTTACTCAATTGCCTCAATTTCATCACATTTCATAGAGTATCCTTCAAGATCCTTTAGGATAGGAACGGAAAAACATTATCGGTTCGATTGGGAAGATTATGGAATATCATGTGACGTCACATACAATAAAGAGGCGTAATTTGGGCATATCTGATAGTGGGGGCTGCGTGAAAAATGCATGCGGCCGGCAACAATTGACGCTAATAAGGCTCTCGGTGCGCTGTACATGCGGCATATGGGATTAGGTGGGCGGTCCGCAAGCCGCCGCCTAATGAACCGACCCTGCAATTTGCCAATGACAAAAAAGTGCTGCAGCAACAGTAAAATGCACATTAAAAAAAAAACAAAACCATTTCTTGTTTATTAACTATTCATACGGAGCAGCTACTCTTAAAACGCTAATTGCGCATTTCGACCGAACACCCGGCTGATTTATGTGCAAAATGCCCATCCCACAAAAATCACGAGCATCTATCTATCTCTGAAAACGGACCCAAACATTTCTAATTACAAAGGCTATTTGTTAATATAAATCCATTTGCTAACCCTTTGTGCAAACGGGATATTTTCCCGCGTTAGCTACTCGCGCGTGCCCTGCGGACACTTAACATGTAGTACCTGGTTGATCCTGTCAGAAGTCTCGATCACTTGACTAGTGATTGTGCAACAATATTTACATTTAACAACATACTTTTATGTATATTCGTGCATTACTTGGTCACAAGTGAATATTGTCGATGACCCAAAGCGATAAAATTGTGTCTCAAGCTATGAGCTTTTACAGTGCAAGTTAAAGCTTTGTAGAAATTAATATTTTTGTATAAAATAAGTGAAGGAATACCAAGACAGTTAACCTTTTAAGGTCTCAAAAGGGGGCTGAGGAAATAAAACAGATTAATTAATTTCTTGTACACGGGACTTCACAAATATTCGAGGACATGTCCTGATCTCAAGATGCCGAACTGACCTTAAAGAGGGCGCTGGCTACAGCTCTCCTACAAGAAGATGCGTTGGTTGTGCAGAAATTCTCATAGATGCACCAGCTGCAGCTCCATCTGCTGTTCGTACAAGACTTGCATCTTGAAGACAAAGACAGAATGCGGAAAAATTACAAGCACGGCCCCATATATAGGAAAAGGCCGTAAATCATGGACCCCGGCTGCTAGTTCAGGAAATTTCCCCCCAAAAAAAGAAAGAAGAAAAGTGAAGGGAGAAATAACAGCAACAATATAACATAAAAAAAAGTAGCTGGAAGTGTTTGCAAAAATTCAAAACTAGCACCATGTCGCTTTTTGGTGGTGTGCGTGAGAATGATGAAGAAGAAGAAGAAGATGATGATGAAGGAGAAAAACGCAATTTCTCAAAGTCTTGTTTGACACTTAAGAGCCGCACTTAAAAACTTACGTTGTGTGTTTGCTGCAGTCAAAGAAGATGAAGTCCCTGCTCACAAAGTCGGTGTTGGTTTCACTGGATCGCACTGCAAGTGGCACGATCACGTGATCTGAACGAGCACAAGAACATCAAAGATAGAAAAAAAGAGAATAAATCACATGGCTTTGCAGGATAAACCCAACAACACTGATTTTTCATAAATACATACAGTACTATACAGGGTGATGCGAAAGTCTGGTTCTCGGTGGAATATCTCAGAAACGATGGCCGTTACGTCTTTGAATGTTTTGCCGTTGAATAGTAAGTAGTGGAGGGTGCTAATTCAAACGGTTTAAAAAATAATTCTTGAATGACCTTGAAGGCGATGTCATAGGTCACATGCGATATGATTTTCCGATTGCCCCTCTACTACTTACAATACCAAGGCAAAACATTCAAAGACGTAACTGCCACCGCTTTCTAGATATTTCACCGAGAACCAGACTTTTGCTTCACCCTGTATATACAAAATAATGTTGATTTTTATTTTTTTTAACATTTCACGCCCACTAATTGAAATACAAAATTGCAGGGAACCGTAAAACGAGTGCGACCTTTAACCCCGGACAACATGTTTGGTTCAAATTACCCGAAAACAGCCTCAACACCCGGTCCAAGCTGTTTCCCACATTGCATTGGGTTATTGCTCTTATTTGTCTACACATAGGAGAGAGAGGAAGTGAGAAATGCATAAAAACCTTGTCCAGGAAGTATCTTAGGTCTTGTAGATGGCGCTGGAGTGAGACATCTGAGGCCTGTCGCTGTGAAAGTTGCTTCAGTTGGTTGTGACACCCCGAAGACACACAGGTATTTAGGGCCTGATGGTAACTCGTGGATGGTCAGTTCAACCTAAAGAGAAATAAAATCAGAATACAAAATTAGGTATTCAAATGATAAATGCTTCAAGATTCGTTAAATCTAGTTAGGTCAGCTAGATATCTCATAATTTAGTTCACTTTCATCCAAAATGTAGTTTGATTTCCTTAAAGGTGACCTGACATGGCAATTTTCTACATTTTTAATATTCATGAAATTTGGAGGAAATATATTCCACATAATGTGGAACCTTCCTGGAAATTTTCAGATTTTTCTGCGTAGCCATTTTCAAATTGTGAGCAGTTGAATCTGTGACAGTCAGCAGGTGTAGATAGGGAGATACACCTGCTAAGTGTCAAATTTCTACACGTATGGGTGCCACCCGTACCAGTAAAAGGCCCGGGCAATTTCAAACTGCGAGCAGCTGAATATGCTACAGTGGAGTGACAGTTAGCAGGTGTTGGTAGCGAGATACACCTGCTATGTGTCAAATTTCTACATGTATGGGTGCCATCCGCAGCAGTAAAAGGCCCGAGGGAAAATGGCGGATCGTGCACCTGTGCTGTGGAAATGCCCCTGGGTGGTTTTTACAACCAGAAACTAGTTTGAGCAAGTAGGCTTTCCATACTTTGACAAAACTAATTCACGGATATTGGCTTTATTCCGCAAGTGGGCGTGGTTTGCAGGTGTCCATATGCAATTAAGTTATGAAACCTTCAATATAATTAGATCACGTCTCTCACAGTTTAGCTGCATGCTTTCATCTCAAATACAGCTAATTTTGCTGAAATTATATTCTGAAAAGCTAAATTTCACATTCTATATAGTCTATTTCAGTTCAATGGCGGATGGGCTAATGCAAACCCCGCCCAAGTATATGATACCCAACCATTACAACTTGAACTTTCAACTTCTCCAAACTGATATTGCGCTGTAAAACCTTTCCCCTTTTCATTTCTACTAACTGTTGGTTATTGGCAGGAATCTGTAAGTGGGCGTTGTTTGTAGCGTTCATACGTTACAGTGCGGTTCAACCTAAGTGTATACTAAACGTCCAAAGAGCAGAAGCGTCATAATTTGTGTGATTGCATGCTTTATATCCATCCGCGATACGATATTATCGATAAATCACATAGGAACATATTGGCACTACTTTCTTTGAACTCGCACGAATACAGCTTCGTAAAAATTGTAAAGCCATCACATATTAGTTACGACGCTCCTACTATTTGCTAACTTTTAGTATACACTTATGTTGAACCGCAGTTATGTACGCCCAGCCATCCAATCAATTTACGAACGGGTTGAATTGAAACGGACTATAGTTCAGTAAGGTCACATGTCTCGTAATATCTCATGCGATTTAGTTTGCTTTCATTCCCAAATACTATAGTCAAATTTGTTTAAAATTACGCTGGGCAAAATTCATTTTGCGTTGATTCGTGTCCGGCTCAACGCGTATTGCAACCAACACGTTGTAGAGAGTGTTGTGCGGTGTTATATGGTGCCACATGAAAGGCAAATGGGACACAAAATTAGTATGGACCTCGTTTTGCTAGCTGGGGCTTGATCCATGTAACACAAAATCCAGGACCTGATTGGCAACAAATCCCCAGGTGGTGGGCGTTACTTCCCTTACTCAATCCCCCCAAATTTCAACTTTCTGGACACGAAATCAACACGGTGTAATATTCATTGGGTTGTCTCCAAACTGAAATGAAAGGAAAAGGGGGGAAAAAAGAAAGATCTCACAATCCGGAAAACAACACACATACGTGAGCCAAAGGGTTTTCTCTATCTCTCTCGCTTTCTCTTCTGCAATCGCAACAATCCCATTAAGTCCGCGGCACAATCTCCTCTTGCCAGAAATCCCACAAATATGTTTCAAGTATTGACGTCATAAGTCCATGTAATCCGCCCTGGCATACAGTAAATATGGAAGGCCGGAGCTGGATGAAATTTCCCCCAACAAAACAGAAACGCGGAGTTTGGGACCGTATATACACGCAGATTCGCGAAAAGCGGTCTATAAACTTCTATTTCTACAAAACTACAATAATTGTTTCTAGAGTTACACGTAATCGTAACCTAAAGACTTCATATTGCAACCAATTTATACGTTTTCCCAATATTGAACCGCATTTCTGTATCGAATCGTCGAATCGAAGACGCGGCGGACAAACAGCAATAGTAATTTTGGTTTCCAGTGTTCAAACTACACAAAACGTTTGAAGGCAATTTCAAAATTGTTGAATGCAAACCTGAGCTTTGCTAGATTATAAATTTGTCGTTCTGAATCCAAGATGGCCGCCAAAAATGAATGAATGCAATATTGACAAGTGGTCCTAACCCTGCCTTGTAACATATCAAACTACTCAGTACGATGCCAATAGTCGAAATACATTGTAAATACTATGGTCTATTATACTGTAAGACACATGAAGTCGATAAATTAAAAACGCAAATTCAAATGACTTAGTTTTCATTAAAGAAAAACGCGGAAAGTTGGATGTTTTCCCAGAAATGAAGATGCATTTGAGAGAATATGAAGCTCAGACGGTGTTTGCGCATTGCATTCACCATATTGTATGAAACTTTAATAAGCAATTTTGTTTTCTTATCTCTCCTTCTTTAGGTGTAACTATTTTCATTAAAGTTTTTTTATTAGATGTGCAGGGACATGAAAATCAATATTTGAAAAATAATGCAATAAGCGTACAAGTAAATACTGCCAGAGGTAAACATTGTGTAATTTGTCCCAGGATAAGCATGGTGTTCTTGCGTAAAACACAAAGTGGAACTCGAAAGGTGTATATACACCCGAGTCGAAATCAAAATTCTATTTTAGATATGGGAGCCCTCAATTTTTAGGTATACAAGTAGTAATAAAAAATAATAAAATGAAAATTGTAATAAATCCACTTTTTACAACATCCGAATGGAATTATTTTTTACGGACAGACACGAAAGCAAGCCAATAGAAACGCAGGAATGTAATGAGCACAACCGATAAATGTGGACGACAAATTCGTTAATGTTACAAGTTTGTATCCCACACCTTCCACAAAGTTTGAGAAGTTTGAGAAGTAAATCGGTGCAAAATAGTTCCAGTGGGAGTGGCGCTCGACATGCCAGCCAATGCCAGCGTGTACTTTGCTTAATTATTGTTGAACCGCATGTCGACGAGATTAGGACCGGCAAAGCGTTGAATTCTCGACATTAGGTAAAAGTGTAAATAGGCTTACACATTGAAAACCATTTTCTTCTCATTACTACTTAATGCAGTCATTTTCGAGCGACAGAACTTGTAACTTTCAGGAGAAATTAAAGTTTGTTTCGCCCCACTAGAAACTAGCACACCCGCCATTTTGATTGTAGCCGTGAAACTAGTGCCGTGATGAGGCTCGATGTATCACTGCGCCTGGCCATAGAGAATACATGGAAACCCATAGAGCCCCATGTTGACACTCGTGGGTGAATTTTACTATAGCTTGTTAGGAATATGGGAAAAAAGCGAGTTATGGCGGACAACGCTAGATGGCGCCACTGCGCGGAACTCTTCGCTATCATGACGGCGGACACCAAAGCACGCTTATAAAAACGTTGGAAAATCGAATATTAATTCTGTATGCTTCAAATATATTCCAAGATTCTGTTTTGATTACGGAGACTTGAGTTACTTGCGTTTAGGGACACCAGTATTAAATTAGCATTCAAGATTTGGAGTCGGTAGAATTATAAGCACAATTTACATTTTGGAAGTTGTGTTAATTGAGATGACTGTTACATTAGTTATGTAGGATATAGCTTAAGAAAGGGAGACTTACCATTTTCATGTCAGTTATGGTGACCATATTGGGTCTGACTTCCTGGAAGTCGATACATTGAGAACCAAGTGACAGCCATCTTGGAGGACTGGCACTGACTTCATGTCTGCTGGCATTCTGGCAAGTGGACTTCACTGTACACCTAAAATAGAAGACAACAAAACATATTGACTCATTTCTTGGGAGTTAGGGAATGGATCAGCTGTTGAGGCGTCACTCAGTCAGACATCCCATGCACAAAAAGATAAGACTTAAGAAACAGGGAGGGGGGCTTGTTCGTAAATCATGTCACTGAACACAATATTAATGCCCATCACATGTGGCGTTTACAGCGTGAAGAAGAAGCAGAGAAATGTCTAAAGAAGAATATTAAAAATTTCATGGGAACAGTTCCAACATTTTTATCCTCGTAAAATAAGATTTCAGGAAAATTGAGACACATCTAACATCTTATGTTTTACATGAAACAAGCCGAGACCCGTTGCTATGGGTTAATTATATTTCTGGTGTCCATTGGCTTGTAGTGATTTGGTGGGGATATGATCGTTGTGAAATCGTTGGAAATGCTGTGGAAACTGTACACGTGTTCGCGAACTGGGTTGGCATCGATAATGGCGGGCCACCAAGTTTTCTGCCGTGATACATGGGGCCGACTTCTATCCGGAATTTCGAACTCTTTTGGGGTAGGAAGGTTGGGGTTTTTGGTCTACGAACCTTGTCCTGTGTGGGACGAACACAACCTGCCATAAATTATCGAAATCGGTGGAGTCGTTCCGAAGTGACGTGCAGACAACGGTTTGTGCGGGTCATTTTTATATATATAGATTTGGAACCCTTTTGGGGCAGAAATGTTGGGATTTTTGGTCTACGAACCATGTCCTGTGTGGGACGAACACAACCCGCCATAAATTATCAAAATCGGTGGGGCCGTTCTAAAGTGATGTGCAGACAACGGTTTCTGCAATTTTCAACCGATAACTTTCACATTGCAAGAGAGTTTCTTTAAAAAGAATTTCTATTGAAGTTTCATAACTGTGTTTTAGTTAGCTGAGAAATGTGCTCACTTTTATTTTGAACTTTCCAAAAAAACACACGACGTAATAAATTTGTCCAGCTCCGGCCAAAAACTTGCAATTACTTACAGCTGTATGGTGTTATATAACACTTTTGACACCGACACATATATATCCCCCTCAAAATTTCATTAAAAACAGAGGAAATAATTCACACTTGACAGTATTTAGAAAACATAAAAAAACAGGATAAATAAGGACAAGCGGAAGAAATGTTTTATACAGACATGAAGACAGACGTAAACAACTTTAAAAGAAAAGTAGCCCAGCTTATGTTTAAAGTATAAGCCTATATTTAAGCAAATTCCCACGAGAAAACAACAATATCTTGTGCAATAACCGGATTTGAATCATTCAAAGTGGAGGAAATCTAATCATTTTAGACAATGTAGTGAATGTGATTGTTGGAATTGTGCAGCGGCAGCCATTTAAGGAGCACTACGCTATTTGTCTTGACGTAATTGATGAACAGCCCCCACCATTTAAATCCAGTATAAATTGAACAGAAGACGGAAGTGGATTGCGCATGCGCCGGAGACGGTAAACCATTTGCGAGTTAAGTCCATAACTAATGTATTTAAATTTATCCGAATAATCCAAGGCGACCGAGAGAGATTAATTGATTGATTGATCGGTAAGGGCACAACCTCAATTTCTCCCTGATCCATCCATCCACCCAAACGGCCCTACCCCTCCCCCCCAAACGGGACGACCAATAGGAGCCCGAGTCGAGTAAAGTGCAGTATAGAGCAGGGAGATGAAAAAAAGATCTGGAGCAAGAAAGAGAAAAGGACTGGGTGCGCAATTCATTACCACCTTCCTTCCGATTGATCAAACAAAACAGGAAGGAAGCTTATCGATTGATCTCCAGGGAACCTATAGCCCTAAGGCCCATCCATTTATATAAAACGCCCATTGCGACGAATCAATGTATGTAAATACGGTGTACAAGTACACGACCAGGGAAAGAAGACATGACAGATCTTCCTGCA
>WWPM01024529.1:0-19420 GCA_023279145.1 Glomeris maerens | reverse complement strand
TTTTTTTTTCACCCCCTCCCCTCCCTGTTTACAGTGACAGTGTCGAGAGCTGCACATTTCCGGTTATTTGGGACAGCTCCTCTGTGGCCCAATAAAAACACAAGAACGCAGCCATTTTTGAAATCATTTATGAACTCTAGAAAATCTATTTATTTATTACATATTCTTGATAATGGACGAAGAAAACACGTGGCCTTCACCCAGCTTCGGAAATCGATCAATTGATGAATATTGATAGGATTGGTTTTTTGGTTTGCGACGTTACATACGTAGTTGTATATGTACTACGTATTAGGTGCGTGTGACGTCACGTATGCGCGCGCCTTCTGGCGGTCGCCATGGCAACCGACTATTGATTCGGCATGTATTATGTACCTCTTTCAAATCTCTCTCGAGCCTTCTTCGGCGCTCGTGTTGTTTTTTTTTTTACCCCTCCCCCCCCCCCTCCTCCCTCAGTTGTACAAGGTGGTAATTTAGCGGTCAGCTGCCTAGTAAACGCAAATAAAATGACCCGATAAATGCGACCAAAATGGCTGCCATATTGTCCCCATAAGCTAGGCTCGATCAAGCGAACGCTTATAATTTCGATAATTTCAATCAATAATTAGTCAAAAATGAACCTGTATTATCAAATGAGATGAATTCCGGTCGATATTGGCATAATAATGCCAAATTTGCGGGTTTTTCTCTGCAGTTGAACTGTTAGGCCTAATGCGTGCGACGTTCGATTTTTATTCCAAGATGGCGGCCTTTAAATGCGAGGTTGTGACGACTAAGTTTGAATACGCTCGTAAAAAACATTTATATCGATTAGTTTTTTTGAAAATAAACAATCTGCGATGAGATATTTGGAAATTAATTAATTTGGGAAGCGCAATTTGGAAATGGGCTCGAATTAATCAGTGATTTGCGCGTGAAACAAATGGAATTAACCAAAATGGCGGCCGTTGTCTGCATTTCTCGCTCGTTTTAGCGCTTTATTGTGTTGACTGTTCTCGCATGAGGGCTGTAGTAGTAAAACTGACTACAATATCGATCGGTGTCCGACATATATTCCGTATATTGGCTAAAAACGCAAACAAATATGTTTTAATGTTTGTTCATGGGCCTATAAAGGCTAACAGTATGCAGGTCAATAAAATAAACCTAGTACAATATCAATTGCTAGGAGTATACAACTGTAAATATGGAACCTTTTAAAAAGATAAACATGGATTTTAGTTCACTGAATAGTAGGCTGTTTTTAGACATGTATTTTGCTGTAAATAATATAATTGAATATTAGACAAAAAAAAAGAAATCAAACTTTTGTCCTTGTTGAATATTAATGCAGACCTGCATGGTTTATAAAATATTTAATTGGCGGCTTTCTTTATTGAAGTAAACGAGTATATTATATTGTTGTTGGTATGGCAGGGTGGTTGTTTTAAAAATGTCAAGGCTGTATGTTCAGTGTCTCAGGTGGTTGCACGTAAAATTCCATCTTTATAAGTGGTTAATTAAATAAAGACAGGCCTCATTTCCGTTTTTCCATGCTCCAATCATTTCAAATGTTTATACCAAACTCGTCCTTATTATTGTGTGGAAATCATAAATTTGTTCGCTTAAAATAACAAATTTAAAAATCACGAGTTTGTACAGGTGATCTACATGCATATTTTGACATATATACTGCGATTAAAAATTGATATCCCAGCATCAAATTTTGCTGTGCCCGGCCTATATTATTGAATTTTATGGTTGATGATATCATGAACTTGTGCAAAAAGCTATTTGGTATTTATTTTTTACTCCCTAAATATGTAATTACAAATTAAAACCATATTTTGTCTTTGGCAGTGTTGCAAATATAGTGTTGTGAAATATACAGTAAGTGAACGTTGCTAATGTTGCCAGGAAATAAACACTGTATAATTATACTTGGGCCTAAATTGATGTTACATTGGATATCTGAAGACGCTGTGGGCTTAGCTGTATTGTTGAGTTCAAGGGAAATAACCTTGGATTAAACGAGGAAAATGACAAACGAGACGTGATTGTGCTATTGTGAACCGCGAAAATGGCGGCCATCTTGGCGAACGGAGAGTTATCCAAGATGGCCGCCTTTGCGTTTCGAACGTTTTAGGCGCGGCTCGCACTTGATCGTTCTTTGAAGATGTCTCGGCAATATCTATTCGCAAATTGTTAAGCAACTTGAAAGCGAAAAGAGGTTTTGTAAACCGCTATCTTGGTTTGCAGATAAAACGGAAATGAGTAAGACGGAAATGGCTATATACATTCATTTTGTGTCACAGATACTGTACACTAGTAGTCATTGTTCAGTGACAATTCACTGGCTTTTGTCACAGATTCAAATGAACATTATCCTTCGTTTTTTTATTGTCGTAATCTCTCGTTTTTATATAAGGTGTGTGCTTTGGGGTGTAACAAACTGCAACTCCAATAATCGCTGAATCAAGATTTCTGTCTATACTTTTCCTTTGAACTAAATTTAGAAACGATATCCTGGGTAATTTAATTTGCCAGCTCGATCGTATTGGATTGCTAGCTAGATCTATATACAGGCCTATATACAGTGTAAATTGCAACATTATTTAAACTGTGTATGTAATTATGAAAACCTTTTTTGAAATACATATTCATCGTGAAATGTAATTTCCAGATACGTAATTGAATGTTTGCTCGCGAAAAAACTAAATTAATTTCAACTTTATCGTTAGTTATTGGAAATAATTGCATTGATTTTACAGAAGTCGATGTTCAATCAGTTTTATTTCAGTCATTGTAAATTGAACACGACATTTTTAGTTGCAATGTAAATTCAAAAACGTTTTTGCATCCAACTTTTCATTGAATAGGAGAAAAAATATGCAGCGAAAATAATTGCATTATCATAAAAACTGTCGCTGTTTAATTAGTGTGTTGCACTTTTAAAAAGCGATATTTGATACAGTGTTATTAATAATGCGAGTTGGATCAATGCTGGGTTAGTCATGGTTGGTGACGTCATCCATTGTAGCAGCAAATTATGACGTCACTGGAATTCCTGGGAAATAACAAATCAATTCTTGTTTTATTACAGACAAACATGTCCGTTCTCATATTTCTATACCTGTTTGGAAAGTATATTTGTAATTAATTGCTCGTTAAATGGGGTTACATTGATCAATAATTTCATTATTATATTTCGTAAATAATTATTTGTCATCGGATGGCATTTGATAAGTAGGGGGTGTTTATTTGCAGAGAAGCTTAGTTTTGATAGCACTGACCAAATTTCTTCGGTCCGTATCGCAAAGTACAAAATAGGTAATAAAATTGTGTAATCTTCCTGATCCCCTCAGTCATTTGAAAGTATATTTATTTTTGCGCGAAGAATGTGAACTTCCCTGAAATGTAATGTTACATCCTTTCTATTTATAAAACCATGGAGTTGCATGCAGCAAATATGCGGAGCCCAGAGCCCAAAGCCATGGGTTTATTATTTCATTCTCTGTGTTTTTTTTTCTAAAAAAATAAAATAAAAAGAGTCACATTCGTGAACTTTCTGCACAAATGCATCTATTGAAATTAAAATGTCCCATATTTCTTGCCTGGGAAATTTCCTAATAATTTAACAACAACAATGTCATTGTGATTGTGCCTCTCTCGGCGATTTCCTGCTCTTTCCCTTCAACAATAAACTACTACTATATTACCTTGTTTTGCTACTTATCCACGTGTGAAACATTTTTTTTACAGGGTCCGGTTTTGAACCTAAATATCACTTAAAAATGGGGCATGTTTAATGCGATACGAACAACTTTTTTACAATTTTTCCCCCCTTGAATTTAAATACTATCTTAAATTTACGGTTTTCTGAAATGTTTATCACTTTTGACAGCAGGTGGCGAGTTGAAAATGTGGTTACACATCCTTTATCAACAGTCTTTTTTTGTTTTTGTTTACAAAGAATTAAACAATCCACGATTTCTTGGTATATTTATACGACACTAGGGGATTTTTATTTGAGTCAACTCGTGCACTGAAATAACTTCTATTTAATCCACTCGGTGGCCGTATAAAAGTATAGTTTCTCATTGTTTCTGTTAGATTTTTGGGAATATAAACCAGACTTTTCTCACTACTACTAGTTTACTTTTTAATGTCATATTTGTAGTTTAATATATACAGGGAGTTTCACAATTCAGGGGACAAACTGACAGGGTATATTCCCTGCATGACATAAAGTTCCTATAAACCTATGTCCCTAAACGCTCTTAAGTAGGACCTACATAAAATGTGACATCCATAATTCATGCTCCCCACATCTTTCCATTGATCATTCGTTATACGTTCCTAATAAATAAGTGGGGAGCGTGAATTATGCAGGTCCCACTTGAAAACCTAAGTGTTTATAGGAACTTTGTCTTGTTTTCATGCAGGGAAGATACCCTGTCAGTATTGACCATGAATTGTGAAACACCCTGTATATTAATTTAAATGTTTGTTATTTTCATTTTGTAATAACTTTATTTTTATTCCAGTTGAATGTTTCTATCATTTCTGTTTAATTTTAATGTTGTACTTTGATTTTAAGTTGTATATCTGGAAATCTCCATTTTCAAAACCCACACCAATGATCAAACATTGCTTCTCAACGCGCCTATAAGAAGTTATGCTGAATGATTAAGCACAAATTCAACGTTACATAGAGTAATTTTTCTGCAAATTTAGCACCCAAACATGGTACATACATGTACTACATCCATAAAATGCTTAGAGCTGTATACTAAATATGGGTGCAGCTCTGAATCAGTATGAAAATTGCTGGGATTGCTTCAGTTATAATGGACAATTACTGAACAGACTGAAAATGTGGCCCTGAAACCTGGACTATTGTTGGTCTTACTGGGCAACAAATAATGAGATTTTGATGGCTTTTGTATCGATCGGTCTGCCCATCGTGGTTTCCCTGACAACTTTTCTGCACCTTCATTTTAACAATGACTTGGGATCTTTGTTGACTGCTTGCAGTGGTTCTCGTGACCGGAGTGACGGGGTACATCGCGAGCCACGTGGTGAAATTACTTCAGAAGGAAGGATACAAAGTGAGAGGGACCGTGCGCAGCGTGGCCAGCGAAGACAAGGTGAAATGGCTGAAGGAACTCTGTCCCGATGCCAAGTACGAACTGGAGTTGGTGGAAGCGGATCTCCTCAAAGAGGACACCTGGCCAAGGTGATTTGGTTACTTACTTATAAATGGTATATGTATACTCTGTAATATAATTGTTTGCTTGTCTCATCTGCAGCGCCGTCCAGAACTGCGCGTTCGTCATCCACGTGGCCAGCCCTTTCCCGGGTCAGGTGCCTTCCAACCCGGAGGAAGAGCTGTACAAGCCGGCCGTCGAAGGCACCAAGAACGTCCTGAAGGCTTGCGTAGCGTCCGGCACGGTGCGCAAAGTCGTGCTCACGAGTTCCATCGTAGCGGTTCACGGTTCGTGTTTTCGGTCGCCCCTTTCGCGAAACGGTGTGGGGATAATATCTTGCGAATCGAAGCTGCGGCAGTTGGTAAAAGATTACGTTTTTGAAAATACTTGGGGGAAATCAATAGATTTCAGTGGAAATGTGACAAGTTCATCAATAAATCATGCGGGACTTGGCAATTCAGTTAAATTTGGAATGAAAACATAATGTGTTGCGTCTCGGGACCTAAGTTGTTGTAAAGGATTTTCATTCCAAATTTAACCGGGCATAAACACGGTTTAAAGCTAACATTATTACAAATAGTTCCCTTCATCCTATTAATTCTTGTCATCTCGGAATTTACTGACAACTTAAATGGCGAAGTTGATCAGTTGTAATCGTTTGCCGCTTATTACAGGGGAGGTGGTTTTTGAGGACGGTAAGTTGTACACGGAGGAAGACTGGTCCAACGTGGAAAGCACCTCTCTAGATCCGTACTCGAGAAGCAAGACTCTCGCCGAAAAAGCCGCGTGGGACTACGTCAAAGAACTCAAAGGTAACCTGTCTCGGTGAAATAGGCCCGTGGACGTATATCAGTGGACTGATGTTTATCTCCGCGCAGACGAAGAGAAAATCGAATTGGCCGTAATTAACCCCGGCATGGTTCTCGGACCGGTGTTGGGCAAAAATCCGGGAACGAGCGTTGGCGTACGTAGAAATTACATTGCTGAGAAAAATGAATAGCATCTCCTGAGGATTTGAAAATCGATATTGAGAATTGAATAGGAAATCCGAGAGACTTACTATATCTACTGTATTGTATGCCAAGCGGTGTAATAATGAATGTGCGGTTGTTGCGAAGGTCGTGAAGCGCATGATGGACAGAGGGATGCCGGCCGTGCCCAAAGTCAGCTACCCAGTTTGCGACGTGCGCGATGTGGCGCTGGCGCATTACAAAGCGATGATCACTCCCGACGCGTCAGGTTAATAGAGTGATTCGGGGCAATGGTTATTTCGTATTGACTTGCGTATATCGACCGTTTGATCCCGCAGGACAGCGATACCTCGTCATTACGGACAACATGTGGTTTAAGGAGATGGCGCAGATCCTCGCCAAGGAATTCAAGCCTCTCGGTTACGGCATCTCCACTATCGGGTGCCCTTACTTCGCCCTTTGGGTGACGGGCATCTTCGATAAAGGCGCGAAGATGCTCCTGCCTCGCGTCGGCAAGGAAATTAAATTCGACAATACCAAGGTACGCGTCTGCGATGTATAGGTACCCACGTTGACGCGTGCTTTACGCTAGACGTATTATTATTATTATTATTATTGCAACGTAGATGAAGAACGTGTTGGGGATCACGCCGACGGAAATCAAAACCTCGCTGATCGACACGGGATACAGTCTCATAGAGACCGGTGTCGTCAAGAAAAGCAAGAAACTGAAAAATCAGAAGACGTGCGATGAAGACGAAGGCAAGTTTCGAAGCAGATTATAGTTTTCGGTTCTCCGACACGTCAGTTTAGTTTTATCGACCGCTAATATTGTCATGGCGTTAATTTATTTCACGCCAATGTATATTTTACTTTTGTCGTTTAGAATAAAATAATCTTGAACGTAGGGGAACTGATATATAATATAATTTGAAGGGATTTTTACTGCGTTCAGCACGATGTCGAATTCAAGTTTGATTGAACGGGTATTATTGCGTCGTACAATTTGTTTTTATAACTAGCACGCGTTCGTTACGATGCACATTCACGCGCTTGCGATGCTTATTACCGGGAAGTATTTGGAGGCAGTATTGAATCTTTTAGTGCCTCCTTTTACAGCCGGCGCTTCCGAAGAGAAAGACGCCAACGTTCCCGAGAAGCAGAACGGGGAAGTATCGAAGGAAGACGGAGACGAAGACGAAGAGACTCGCCACAAGCCCGGCAAAATTAACGAAATGATCGAAGACGACGACCCGGCCGACCTGAAGAAGGAAATCAAGGAGATCGTGGAGGATGATAAGAAGGAGATCGAGACCGTGTCCGACGCAGATAAGTAAATTCCTGCCCAAGTAAGTTTTGTACATTTGCGAGTCGACGCGACGTACGTCCTAAAGCGAGAAACACACGAAAACGAAACAAAAGCAAAAAAATAAGACAAGGCAGTTTATTTAAAATCACCCAGCCTCACGCACGATACATCTTTGAGGATGTCAAAATGTTGACTTTCTCTACGGGGGGGGTTTTCCGGCAGTTCTTGCCGGACGCAACACTTTGCCGCGAGGGACCAAGTACGTGGGCCGAGCGAGAGCGGGAAGTTCTCTCCGTGGTTTTATTTTACTCCGTTGCCGTAGCTGAAGATCATTTTTGTTTTCGGTAGTCTTTGAACGGTCTGTGCCCCATCGATAGTTAGGTCTCGTGGTAACGAATACTTATCAGGGTGTCTACCTACCGTCATGGAATTCCTGAATTTTAATAATTGGGTTTTGAAATTGGTCACGGGAGTCGTGAAAATTGATGTTGTTTCTTGCGATGCAGTCACATCTGCAAATGTTTTACATTAGTATTAAGATTTGGGGAAATTAAAGCCGCGACCAATTTTGTTTTTAATTCGGTAGACACCTTGTTTATCCGATCGACGATATCCACTTGCGTGTTATATATATATATATACATTTTACAGTAATTGCATGTTGCCTTCCATTTATCGGCCTATTGATATGGCATTGATTTAATATCATCTCATTTTCTTTGTGCGTGTCGCATGTTCGTCACCTAACCTTTACGTGTTCGCGTGATTTGTACGTGTTGCGGACTTCAAAATACATACAGAGTTCACGGTATGCTTTTCAATATACCAGTTCGTGCCATATTATTGGAATACTAAATTTATTTTGACATGTTATTAGAATAATACGCTTATTATTAATTAAGGCAAATTTCCCAAATATTAGAAACACACTACAAAGACAAATCAGAATGTGAAACATGGCAAATTATGATTGTTTTTCACATTTTCTAAAAATATGGCACAGAAAAATTCATTATTCCAATATTTTGTCTTCAGGAAAGTACATGTAACTTCTAAACAAAAACATTATTTTGAAATAAGTGTTATGGATGAAAAGAATCCTTGTTCTGTGACCTTTCCAACCATATATAATTTGTAATTATCCATTTGAATTTCATTCTACAATTTAACGTAAAACACAGTGGCGCGCGTGTTGTAACTCATTATTCCAATAATATGGCACCAACTGGTATAGACTTGAAGTAATCGATGAGCGTTTACGTGTGCGTGTTTTTACCGTTTTACGTATTTTGCACGTAATCGATAGCGCACCGGTTCTAGCATTTTATACGTCCGCGTCACCAACGCGCGACCAAATGAATTGGGACGAAGGTTTCAAAAACATTTTCGGACTGTTATTGTTGTTGCTTTTTTGCTTGTCATACTACAGCTTGTCTCTGTTTTCAGTAGAATGCAAGAACTGGCGAGTGTCTGTCTGCTTTTCGATGGATGTAGTATTTTTCCAAAAAAAAACACGGTCACAATAGTAATTACTGTGTTGGGAATTGAGTTTGGAAGTCGTCTCCCACAGGGCTCGAAGAAAAGTTCAAAAAGATGGAAAAGTGTTGTACGGGGAAGGAAAAAAGGGAGTAGCGGGAAAAAATTGACTGTTGTGTTTTCCTTGTTACGTAGTACTTCGGACGTAAATTTGGGGAATTATAATTATAGCCGATGTTTTGCGCTTTCGCTCGAGCAACACGCTGTTTGTTAACAACATACCAGATCTTATACACGTACACGGACATATACAACATTGACATTTGTAATAAAACTTGAAATTTCAGTTAGTGTATCGAGCGAGTTTAGCAAAAGCGAATGATATGTGCAGAATACGCAACAATCTAGTGAACTAACTTTGAGAATTAATGTAGCTGAATTTCCACGTTTACCTGTCGTTTTGTACACTGTACGTACCGCTTTTTTGGGAAATGTTTCACTTATTGGCTCAAATCTACACCACTGCGCACTACCATTATTAACTATAACTAACCAATTTAAACTTCAGCCGAGATTTTTGACTATAACGTAATGGTTTCCAATAACCTCGTTGGATCGAGGTTTGATGCTGTGATTCCATATTGAGTTCCCGTAATTATATTCCCATTTTGAGTGTATTTGTACCACCGCATTGATAGCAGTTAACGTTTAATATATAGGCAGAAGAAAGTAAAAATAAAACATCCTTTTAACTATACAGATTCGCGTAGCAGTCAGTGAACACAAATTACGATCACGTTTGGAGTGTTTTACACGCGTGCGGAAATTGGTGCGGTTTATACACGTTTTTCAAAGAAAAGTTAGCTTTCTATCGTGAAGTTGCTTACACAGTTTACTTTCAAACTATACACCGTTAAATATGAGAGACCGTCAATAATAATTAATAATTTCTTTATTCTCTCGCTTCCTTAACGGAAGATTAGAAGAGGTTATACACTCAATACATATATACATTCAAACACAATTGTCCGCAAGTCGTCGCCAATTATGCATAAATAAATAAATAAATAAATAATTAAATAAATAAAAAAATAAATAAACAAATTTCTGAACCGACGCTCTTGTCTGGCAAGCTCCTACCCCAGCTACCACATCTCTTTACCTACTCCTTCAAATCCAGCATTTTACACATTGTTATGAGATAGCCCACCCCAGCTCCTCGAGAGACCGTCAATAATAATATTGCGTTTTAAGGTTTCGCAGTTTTCGTACGCGTGAGTTTGCCTTCGGGTTTGCGGCGCGTGAACTTGTACGAATAAATGCTGAGCAAATGCTTATACGTAAATGAAAATCGACTGATACGAAGGGATCAAACTTGAAAGTTTAGTTAACAACTAGTGTGCGGGCTTGAATCGGAAAGTGCACCGAGTGATATTGTTCATATTTCCTATCCGTATATAGATTTGAACTATAGTTTGTGTTCCTATAAAGCATTTGCTGACTTTATTCGCATGGCAGTAGTTTATTGTCAGTGTTTTCTCGATATAACTTACATATGTAGCAGCGTCAATTAATCCGATGAATTACGTGGTATAAACTTGTGCGATGTGAATCTCGTGCAACGTACTGATTCAGTGTTGTGCTTGGTATACCAATATCCCTGAACATTTTCTACTTGTTTCCCTTTGTAACCAACAGTTTTTATGATTGTAAGAGTTGTGTGCCTTTTAATTCCTATATTTACCATCGGCTTTTGTAAATTAACATTTTTCTACACGAATACGTTACGGTTCGTTCATTCAATTGTAGCTTCTTGTTGACACGTGACTGTGATAATGGCAAACATTAATTTTCTTCATTACTAATTAGTACATTAACTATACCATTTTGAGCCGTGCTCATCGTATTGCAGTAATGTAATGCGCAAACTCACGAGCAAACATTTGCCAGTGTATTGGTTGATAATTTCATGGTTTCAATAACGATCAATCGCATTTGGTTTGGGATTTAGCTATATATTGTCAATTTGTACTGGGACTATATTATAGGTGAGCACACTTAAAAACTTAATTAATCCTGCCTCAAGTGCCATGAAGTGTTTTATTTTCCTGGCAGTCAGGGTACTATGAGATGTCTTTTTAACTTTATTGAATTAATGTGCTGATCTGATTTTTCACATGGATTAATATGAGTTTGCGAATTATCTATTCGTATATCAAATGGCGCACTTTGCGGTTTCTTTGTGTTACTGGGATCATAATCGATGTTCAAATGTCTTGCTTTAGAAAATTATACCTGTAATAAATAACCATATGCTTGAATTGTTACTGTCATTTATACTATAATGTGTATAGGGACAGCATTTAATTATTATATATTTTGTTTTATTTGGAATGTTACATTTGTTGGAGAAATAACTTCTCTGCCCAGTACAGATTTTGCAATGCGTTTTATATAAATGCGTAGTATTTCCAATAGGGCGCAGAGGTGTTGGGAAATTGCATTGTTTTCAATTAATCGCTTTATTATATTTGTAAGTTTTATTCCTCTTTAAAGGTGACCTGACATGGCAATTTTCGACATGTTTAATATTTATGAAATTTGAAGGAAATATATTCTACGTAATGTGGAAACTTCCTGCAAATTTCTAGATTTTTCTGCGTAGCCATTTTCAAACTGTGAGCAGTTGAATCTGCCACAGTAGAGTGACAGTTAGCAGGTGTAGATAGGCAGATACACCTGCTAAGTGTCAAATTTCTACATGGTTTGAGCAAGTAGGCTTTCCATACTTGGAGTCAACGTCATTGAGTGACGTCATCAACTCAACTGCGCATGTGCAAACACTTCACGCTTCACTCCAATATGTCTCCAAATGTCTCGTAAATTAATTTTATAAAAAAAAAAATCAAAAGTAGTTTCCTTATTTTGCGGTGATTATTCCACAGTGTCATTTTCAGGGTATGTTGCAAAACCTTGTCAGGTCACCTTTAAATTTGGTTCCAAAGAGGCGAGGTTCGCAACATCCCCGCCTACTCTAACCTCATTGGTTAACGGTTGACTATGCTACCGACCTCTAGTGGTGAAATAGGTGAACTGTCGGAACAGTATATATACTCTCTATCTTTATAGGAAATCTCTTTTCATAGCAAGGTTATTAGAAGTATACATGTTGGCGCATTCCTCTGTACACTAGAACTCTAATAATACGTACTCCAGCTATCCGAATCGCGTTGAGGGGGAAAAATAGCGCTATATAAGGTACAGTAAAGTAAAGTCGCCTATTGTAGTGATAAAAATCCCCCCCCCAACGCTAGATGGCGCTATGTACAGCCAATGAAAACTGGCAATCGTTTGCTCTTTTCCGATTGGGAGCCAATCAGTGCATTTTGCTGAGATCGACTTGAGCGGTTCTAGTGGATTGTTCTTGCGCAAATCGGTAAGATTTGTTTTTTCAAATATTCTACTCGACGAAACCATGACCAAGTTTATTCGCCGTACATTTTCCTTTGCAGATGAACTTCTGACTCGTTGCTGCAGATTTGCTGTCAATTTTGTCGTTATCGACTGTACTCAGGGATAAGTTTCGTCACAAATTGTAAGCATCTTTCTCGGCGTTTTATGTTGATACTGGGTCAATTTTATTATCACGCAACCTTTTGTCCTTGATGCAATTATACTATTCAGCTTGAAAAGCCTCTTTTTTAACTTTGGGTATTAGAAGTTTGCATGAAAACGTCAACATTTCAAATATCGCTAAAATTCCTTACAATCAAAAATAGTAAGTGACAAAACTTCACAATTTTTATTCGAACCGTTATATTCTGCACGAATCACGCAAAATTTCCATATGTATATATTCAAAAAATACAAGTGAAGAAACTTTGAAATGTCTTAAAAATAACTATTTTCATGAAGATGTTTCAGGTCTGAAGGAGGCTGACTTGACATCACTAATGAAGAAAGGAGGAAGACGTCCTGATGGAAGTTGAAATGTAATGTTTTTGTTTTATTATCTTGAATAAAAGAAGCACGCTTTACATGTTCTCAAGATTGAAAATAAAAAAGCAATGATAAAGAGACCGAAAGAGAATCCAACTCGGGTACCGGGAGTTTTTTTGGAAAACGTCCTGCCAGTTCAACTTCAGGTTTGGACCTGCACAGGTCCAAACCTGCGTTTTCTTATATAGGTTCCGCGAGGACGCTAGGTGGCGCCACTGCTTTCAGAGTAACAGCGCCGCCCGTGGCTGCCTTGACAACCAAGTCCAATCCTATGATCACATACATAGAAAATAACATTTATAATATTCATTATCCGGTGGAACCCCTCTGGGGGTTGTTTGATCACAGTTTAATATATAGAAACTTGTACAAAACGGTACTTTAAACGGATGAGAAACAAAATATTTCAATTTACAAGATGGAAAGCAGCAGATCGACTCTTCTGTTTCCTATTTGCTTGCACATGATGCATTCAGCGAATCGTGTGGGAAAAACAAAAATAAGAAATACTAGTTACACATTTTGACATTTTCAGCAAATGTCTAATACACTCTTGCAAATACATAAAAGTTGTTTAGTCATGGCTTATTAGTAGCATTTTAGAGTACTTAAATGCACTTTCATTACTTCACTACATACAGTATTGGCATTTGTTGGCGTTTTTAGGCGTATGTAACCTGCTGAACTGCGTTCGAGACGACACTTGGAAACTGCTATGCGGATTTGCTTCCAATAATTTTCTAGTCGTAGAAAACATGAACAAATGCATACTAATCAGCCAATAATTCGGCAAAGTTGGGGGGAAAAGTTTTATCACTATAATAGGCGACTTTACTGTACCTTAATTACAATAAAACCATCAAAATCATACGACGATAGTTGTAGCATGGACCACGGTTCATCAACACAAGTGCATACTAAACGTCCAAAGAGCAGAAGCGTCATACTTTGCGTGAAAGAACTGATTGCACGCTTTATATCCATCCGCGATACGATATTATCGATAGATCACATAGGAACATATTACAAGTATAACTGGATTGGCACTACTTTCTTTGAACTCGCACGAACACAGCTCCATAAAAATTGTAAAAACATCACAAATTAGGTATAGCGCTCCTACTATTTGCTAACTTTTGGTATACACTTACGTTGAACGGCACTATAGTTCGATATTCGACATTCGAAAATGCTCCGTAATGACGTCACGGGACAATCCATTTCGGAGGGAAGAGGGAACGTGCAGGAACGAGCTCCCCCTGTCTTTTTAGCACGTGTTTCAGCATTGCTTTGAACGGTGTTTGGCGAATATAAATGGCTTTACTCTCATTGTTTAACGTTTTAGTTGGTCCCGATGCCGGTAGTAAATTTCGATTATTTATTGATGGTGTTGACCATTATAAGTGCCTTTCTGGCGAGGTAATCGCTATACTTATTTGATC
This sequence comes from Glomeris maerens, assembly GCA_023279145.1. NCBI lineage: Eukaryota > Metazoa > Arthropoda > Diplopoda > Glomerida > Glomeridae > Glomeris > Glomeris maerens. The sequence continues at coordinate 5,034 of WWPM01024529.1, read as the reverse complement.
ATTATTTTGATACTAATTAAGATTATGTATGCTATTTGAATCGTAATTTTTAAATTGCAGAACAAGAACATTCAGCCCATTTTGAAGTACATAGACAATTCTGTGAATACTGACAAGACTGAGTAAGTTTTGAGGGTTTTAATTAATGAATTTTAAAGTAATTTATAGAGTTGCTTTAATTGACAGTGTGAAAGTGCTGGAATTGATGTCTAAATTAATTCAGCAAAGTTCTGCTGAAGTTCTCATTGCGAATCTCGAGAAATGGGTGATCAATATCCGCAAAGTTTTACGGGCAAGTGAATTTTCTCTTTATATTGATGGATTTCATGATATATAGTTTCCCCATTTTCCATTATATTAGAATGACACCAGACAATATGTGAAAACATGGGCAGCGGAAATGCTGTGCCAACTTCTTGGCCAAGCGGCTGAAATCCCAGAATTGCATCGGAAAGTTTCATTGAAATTAATCCCGAAATTGATGCAGGAGTTGTCAGTGATCGTATCGGAGGTCTAAGCTTGTTTCTTAAATTACAATTTTTCATACAGCCAAGCTTATTTAATTGATATTGTTCGGTTTGCATTTCCTCAGTTGCCCCTAATTTTTCTCTTATGTCTGCAAACTTACATGCGGCACTACGCAGGAAGTTGCGGAGCATTTCGCGTAAGTTTCTCAAGATTGTTCACACTGCATCTTTTCATTTTTAAGAGTGCCGCTTTCCTCCATTTTCAGAAACAGATAGAGCAGAATCTTCTAACTTTTGTAGGACGTGAAGAACACAGCATCGTTTGCGTAGGTTTTTGCTCGGGTTATTGCGATCCGAGCCTGCTGAAATTATTAGGAATCATCTTTGCAGCTCGCAGCATCGTGCTATTCGTTGTTGCCTACTATCGGAAGTGGAGGGAATCAAAACGCTATCCATGTTGATAATTGGCAAAAGCAGATGTTCATTCTTAACGCGACGCTGTCTCAATGTTTAAATTGCTTGCTTGTGGATGCAGAGCCGGAAAGTAAGTTACACAGGGATGTACATGTGGCGCATGGGTTCAGTTTCTTATTAGGTTTCACCTGTTGCAGACAAACCAATAGCAAACGAGGATGTTGTCAGCTTGCCGGATCTTGAAAATCTTGATTCGGCGAGTCGATTCGGCGGTTACTACTTGAGAGCACGGTCTCTGTGCACGTTTGTTGCCGCGATGCTAGAGTACGTTATTGCGCTCGGTGGTTATACGTATAAATTTTTGACGAATTCCCTCGATGACTTCCTGTTTTTAAATTCAGGGAACCGATGCCGTTTAGTGTTAACATTCCTTTGGAATCCATTTTGAGCATCGTTGTTAGAATTCTGTCCTTGAACATATGCGATCTGGTAAGACTGTTATTTTGTTCAATGATAAATATGTTTTTCATATAATTTAAAGGCAGTAGTATTTACCATTAAGACGCGTCATTATTTTCATCGTTAGCATTACTGATTATTCCTTTTATGCTGTGAATACAGGTTTTATTTTAAATATTATCTGCAGGTTCAAAGCAAGAATACAGATTCCATCCTATTGACGAGCATCATGCCCAGTTTACAAATGGAAGCTTTACGTATCTTGAATTCATTGCTGTCCAAGTAAATACATTTGTAATTTGGCATCTTTCGATTTGCTTGTATCGTTTGTATTCTTTAAGTGTTGTTTGCTCAATGCTTCAGAATGAAGTTCCAAATTGTAATCGTGAAACCACGCTTATGTTTCGATACACATTTTTGCAGACTTCAACAGCTAATATTGCCACGTGCCAACACGATAAACACGCTCTTCTCCAAAATCCTGAAATGGTGCCGCTGGAACGCGGAAGCCCATTTTGAATTGGAAAAGCCATTCAAGTATAAACGAAAACACGTTCATGTTTCAGATTGTAGCGACTACTGGCAGATGTGTATATATTCGTTGATTATATTGCCAGCGACTTGCGCGTTACCATTTACAAAGTTCTGAAATCGTGGATATTACTGCGAGGTTACATGCCTTCCTCGAACAACTGCGATGATAATTTCGTGGTACACTTACTGAAAGAAATCGCACCCGAAGTACAGACTGTGCAGGTGCTTTGGAAGTTCATATGCGCTAGATCATAAGCCGATAGTGCTTTTTTATGTTCCTATCCTGGTTAATTGAATATGTGCGGTTTTAGCTGAACGTGAGCGACACGGCCACCGAAAAGAAACAACACGGACGTAAGAAGACGAAAGTGAAGATGATCGTGAAAACGCACATCACTCCGATACGTAAAATTGATAGGAATGCCAATCGTGATGTCTGCATCGAGGCTCTGAAGGGTGCGTTAACAGTCGATTCAACAAACAGACGCAAATATTAATTTGATGTTTTCTATTTTTTGTACGTTTCTTAGCGCTGCGTGTTCTCGTGCACAGCATTGGTCCAACTCTGAAGCAGGAAACTATTAAAGTATGTATCCTTTGTGCGAGGGTGTCCGCATTTGCAAATGACGAATTAATTTCCGAATAATGTATAATAATTAATTAAGGCCACCTTTCAGAACATGTTGTGACTAGATATTACTGTAGTTGACAAAGTTGCTATTTCATACAACCTAAGAATCATTGCAGCTTTGAGTACAGTCCAACTGTATCAATATACGTTACAGATTTTACGCGATAGAGTTGTGAGTCTGGTTTGCGAGATGCAGCAGAAAGTGGTACGCTACGATATCCCTTACGACGACGCAAACTGCCGCAAGGGGCTCTACAAACTCCTGCTGGCCGTCACGATCGTGCCGCACGCGCACTGCCCTCCTCCGGTCCAATGCGCTGTGGCGTATTTTTCACGCGGCAGACAAGACAGAGATGAAAAGGCACGTCCCTTTTACGGAGACCCCATCCATCGCTACCCTATTACCAACTTCTTTGCATCTGGACAGGTGAAGTACGTGTGCATCGAAGCAGCCGCTGTTTGCGGCACCATTGTGTGTCCGTTGATGCCCCCGATGTTCTTCGTGCCCCCGGTTGCGCCGGCATCCGTGTCGCGTCCTTCCGAAGCACCGGTTAACGTAGATGCGTTTGGCTCGATGGAGGAGGATGGTGTGCACGTAATTACCCGCACGCTCTCAAAGGACGCGTCCACGTGTGCCGAGGCTGTTGAAACGGACAGCAAGTGCACTCAAACCGAAGCGATTGCAGCGAAGGAATTGGAACCGTGTGCAGATACAGTAGAGGTGCATGTTTTTGCGCGCTTAATGTGTGCAGTAATTCTGTTAGTGGGTTAGAAATGCGGGCAATCATTTTTTTGTATTTCCACGTTTTGTATGGGATGAAAGTTTAATGAAGTGGAAGAACACATGTATTTTAATGAGCCAACTAGTTCCGATTAGAACATCTTAACTTTGACTTTTGAATTTTTCAGGTAATCGACGTAGCAAAGTCCATTGCAAGTGACGAAGAGGTAAATGGGTACTTTAACTTCGATGGGTTTTTAAAGGAATACACATGATTAAAATTATATTCAGGTTGCAGAGAGAGATGAAGATGTGACGGTGATTGGCGGAAGCGCGGAAGATGGAAAGTGCGTCGCTGGCGAAACCGTTTCTCGTGACGAGCCGGTTACTGACAAAAGTCTCGAGCCTGTCACTCCCGATGACGATTTGAAAATAGTCTTCGAAGACCCAGGAGTGCCGTGGGTGCATTCCAGCGATGAGTCTTGCTCAATATTAGATGATGGTCAAATGTTTGCCAGTAATAAACCTGCTGATGTGGAACCATCTCGTCCAATGCCAAAAATACAAGTACGACTTGTCCACTTTGTGAATGTTAAATCGTGATCGTATGAAGTTTATTTATTCTTCATACTTGTTTTTAGATAATGGAGACCGAAGAAGCGAGTGAGGAAATACAAGAAATGATACATTCTTTTGTGGATAGTGCTCCGGATTGAGGTGCTATTGTTCTTTGCGTTTACGTTTTTGTATTATTTAATTGTTTATTTCAAAGCAGAATAAACATGTTGGAACAATTGCATAAATAAGTATGTGCTAATCACGATTTCTAGAATATCACTGCATTATACGTTAGCTATATCGGTTCCATTGTAAAATTGATTACAAAAGTATTTATTATGCAGGGTGTGTCTAAATTCATGGTCAATACTGACAGGGTATCTTCCCTGCATGTAAACAAGACAAAGTTCCTTTAAACTCATGTCCCCAAATGTTTCGGTTTTTTTAAGTAGGACTGTCTATTTTTGAAAGCGGTGAAAAGTACAGATCCAGTGGTCTGACTAATTATTATGGTTTGACGTGAAGTTCTCGACACATTGTTTCAGCTGTCGGATGAATATCTGTTGGTAAATCCGAAATACTCAGCGAATCCCGTGATATTTCGCATTGATGTTTTGGACATTTTAGTTGATGCTTCTGTTGTCGAGGGTAAAACTATTTGCGAAACATGTCTTCGCTTTTAAGGATTTATCTCAAAATTACGTTTGTCATGCAATAGTTTTCGATGAAGCCCTGAAGATGGAATTTTTCCTTTTCGATTGACTACCTTATTTACAGGGATTTTTTTATTTTCGGACTGTAATATGAAATTGCAACTTCGGAGACAAATTCGCCTGTTTCCAGGTAGGAATATATTTTTTTATAATTTCATATGGTATAATCGGGTAGATGACAAAAGTGCTAAAGCAATTTAACAATTTAGGACAGTTATATACTGTCATGCTGGAAGTGCAGCAATTTACATCCAAAGTTTATTAATGTATTGCATATCAATAATCTAGTAAGAGTTATTTATTTTCACATATGAGCATATCGAAAGTTTCATTTTCAAGATAATGTCATTTTGCAAGATGAAATTATAGTTTTATCCAGCGTTCTGTGATAAATTTGTTGTTCATTGCAAGTTGCCATGGAATTAATTAAACAGTTTTTTCCAATTCCTGCACATGGATTTCTCGGTTTTTCGACTGTTTATGGCTCACTCTCTGCACAAAACACCCACTAATATGAAGTTTTTTTTACTTATTTTC
>WWPM01024528.1:0-21886 GCA_023279145.1 Glomeris maerens | reverse complement strand
AACTTCCAAAATATGTTTTCAATATGTATATTGTAAAGTAATAATTTCATGACAAAGTTTTATCAGATATTGTTAATTAATTTTTCATTGTGACAATCGAAATTAATTATTTCTTTTTGTGAAAATCACTTATTTTTTCGTAACATTGAATTTTCATTATTCCAAAACTACTCAGACACACAAAATGAAAACTTGAATTTCAGGTAGAATACCAACTGATAAATGTACGCTGGTCAGCAATTTCAGATTTTTCACAGTTCCCCTTTTCATCATATTTCACCTTGAATAAGGTCACAATGTAAAAATTCTAAAGTTCAGCTCTATAAAAAGTTAGGAAGGATTTCAAAACATAACCTTTTAAAATACCAAATGAAACCACCTCAGTATAGTTTGTCAGGGAAAAAGTAAGGGCTGGGATCTAAATAAAACCCCAACGTCGCTTGGGCCAGCTGATGAACATGGTGACTTGGTAATATATCGCAATTTTACCAAATTTAATTTCCATTTTAGTCAGGATTGACGAAAAGCATGCATTGTGACGATTTCACACGGATGATCATACAATAAAAAACAGGAAACAATAGAAACTTAAAAATAGAAAAAATCCAGAGAAAATGCAGATACAAAAAATGGGGGTTACAAAGTATGGATATAGCTTGGTAAAAAGTGGGTTTTTAGTCTGGTGGGACACGAAGAGAGAACAGAGATATACCAGCACGGCCACTTTACATCAGCAAGTCAAATGGGCCGTCGGATCTCAAGTGCCCTTTCTTGCCTCCCACTCAGTCCCTCCAACCACCCACCTCGCCAATTTATTGATCTACCATCTGCGGTCTCCGATCGATGCCCACCCACCCACCCATACCATACCATACCAACCCAACCCAAACCCTACATCCAAGAACAAAAACGCCACCAAACCCAAAAGCCGCAAATTTCAAATTTTGCGGTGTGCCTTGTCTATAGTGGTTTAGCTAGAGTACCGGCAAATCTTTGCTCAAGCCACGCCCCAAAATCTCCAGCATCTCACCTCCTTCATCTCACCATGCATCACTGCCCACAAACATTTGCAACCGATATTTGCTCCCGCCCCCTACACACACACACTTCCAAACTCTTGAATAATTAAAGTGAGCAGTGAGACTTACAACTCAACGTTGCATCATTTCCCATTTTTCACAGGATCGGCGCTGCATGCGTCGCTCCTGAAAGCGGGCTTTCGCGCATGCCAAGTCACGTGACCGACTCTATTCGACCGTCGTCCACGTTCGTCCGACGACCATGCTTCAAATCCACTCTCGCCATGAACACGCAAAAGTTCGTCTAATCACTTTTATCGATCCGCCATCCGAGGCGGTCGCAAAACGCCGTCTCCGTCTCCCCTCCTCCGACCGCCCAATGAACTCGCCCGCAACACGTTCTCTTTTCGCTTTCCCTGCCGAGTTCACTACATCCATCGAGGTGGTAACCGCGCCCGCGCTACGCGTTGATTGGTCGGGCGGCGGGGGAGGATTCACTCATCAGGCACCTCCCATATGAGCCATACGTCACTGGCGCGGGTTAGTCTAATGAATGTGCAGGGGGTAACAGATGCGTTTTTCGAACAAGTGGATGGATGAGGGATAAGGGGAGGGGGGATGCCTTATATGGTGCTAATGAATGGTCCCTTATGCAAATGTGGCTCTGGCTACCCTAGTCCTCTTCATCAATACCGGAATCGATACAATCGATCGATCAAATCGATCCGGTCTGCTCCTCTCTCTCTCGTCCACCCAGCTTCATTTCCGGTGCATTACCGGTTGCCGTGACGTCATTGGCGGCTGACCACCAACGCCGTGCGTTGATTGGATGCAGTGGCGGCTCTCTAACCACCTCCCACACCACCAAACCCAACGCTTTTAATTACGCTTGGCATTAAGGGTCGCCCGGCTGCGAGCATTATTACTGGAAAAGCGGAAGCCGCTGGTTGTAGCCTGGGTAACCGGAAGTGGAGCTTGTTAGTGGGCGCTGCTGGCAAAGGGGGCGTGTCCGAGCAAACGAACCAAAATCGCCAGAAGGGCTCAATATTTTATCAAACGCCGAAATGACGAGCACAAAGAATACCAAATTTCAACATGGAAACTGAACGATTCTGTCCCTGAAAAACAGCTGGCCCAAAAAACCGGAATTAAATTATCCGTCTAATATTCTGCACTTATAAGTTTTCAATAAAAAAATTTATAAATCGATTCAGTAAAATTTAAAATTAATTTAACTCATATCTATAACAATTATAGTTTAATTAGCAGGTGTAAACTACAACAAACTAATTCATAAATTGAGATTAAGTATTGTTCAGCGTCCAGAAAGACAACAAAAATGATGATTAGTGTTGTGTTTTTGATGTTTAGGATGTTCATCTATTCTATCATGGACATCTTACTTAGTAAGGCTTTAATAGCTAGTAATTTCAATTAATAATTTAAAATATTCCCTCCCTACTCAAATATCACTATACAAACCTATAAACAAAAGACAATGTCTGGTAATGACCTCAGATTGCACCTAAAAAATATTAAGAAATCATAATGTAATTCTAAACATTTACTATTTTTGGGGATATGTAGTATGTATGTAGGACACATGCACTGCATACACTATTGTGTTATTCATAGCACTAAACATATGTATGTAATTACTTGGTATTCCCCCAAAAAATGCAAAGTATTTACCGACAAATCCGTGGAATTTTTCTGGCATCTAAAATTATAACGAGCTTCATCACAGCATCTCTTTCATCCCTCAACATGCACACATAAACACACCAATACCACTTACATCTTTCAACATTTCTATTAATAGCAAAACACAATACAACAGCATATAATCATTCATGCCCATCATTCGCTCATACATAAAATGCAAAAATATAACTCATTTGACAAATTCCACAGTGACCATTTATTAAAGAACATTACTTGTATTTATAATCGCCATATCTTCCTTCATCTGCACAATAAAGTCGTAATCTTTTACCATTCCCAATGCGAAAATATTATGTGCAAATGGAAGTACGTACAGTACATAATAAACACACATGTATGCCTATACTATATGTTGTATATAAAAGGTGACGTCAAAGTAACTTTACACTTAACAAATTTCAACGAACAATTTATTTTAAATACTACAAACTAACTATTAAATTAAGTTACTAATAATGTTCTTCACTGCTAACAATAATTTTCATCGAAACTGTTAAGGTTAAATTTTTCTTCAGCATTAGCATTGTTTTTTACTTGGAAAATTGCTATGTGGAAAGTTACTTTTGCGCCACTCTGTAAATACATATCCCTATATAGCTGCTTGGGCATATGTCCGCAATTTGAGCCACAAAATTCGATATCGGCCTGAATACAGTGAAATGAGTATAGGAAAGTGGGGAGTTGGGAGCCTAGTTTTGGATTGTGTGGGCGAATCGATGAGAAACGGCCGCGCCTATTTGCATATTAATTAGCTATTTTAATTAGAGCTTGCCTATTTTGTACGACAGGTGGAGGTTCATGCCAGGAGGTTGGCAAAATGTGGGGTACTCCTACTATTCCTTTTTGCAGCCAGCACGCAGATGCACGTCGAAGATTTCCTCCTTTTCGGCCCCGTACCCCTCCCACCCCTCACTACTCCTCCCCCAGTTAGCTTATCCATGAATATTAATTAGTTGGCGTCACGTTGGCAGAGAGGGAGAGCTAGCAAGAGAGAGAGAGAGAGAAGCATGCCGCGAGGCTATAGCAGCGACGACAAGCGTGCAATTGATTCAGACCCGTCAAGTCACGTGACACTGGCATACCATGGCCAGATAAAAAAAAGGATTAGAAAAGAAAAAAAGTAGCGAGTAAAAACCGCTAAAACGCGAACGAGTTAAAAGCGACCCCTGGAAATCGGCTTTCCATTTTTATAAACCATTCCAGTGCAATGCTGAGAAGCGGTTCGCTTTACGTCCCCTTTACATTTGCCTTCATTCGGACTGCACAATGCACTGGAATTAATCCCCAAATTCAATGTGCTTTTTCCTGAAAAACAGGTTCTCCACAGTACTATAAACTATTGTCTGTTTTTGCGCGCTATTTAAACAAAATTCAACAATTTCATATTTTGCCAATATTTATCTTGGGCGCTTTATCGAAAACATATACAAAATAAACAAAAAAAGTCAGTGCAAATTCAAGATGTCAGCCATATTACTGATAGCACAAAAGTGTAATTAACAATTGTATCTTTCGTCACTACATAAAGATAATTATGGTTATTTCACTGTCCCTAATCAAATCTGGAGCCCTTCAATATAAACGAAATGTTTACAATATAAAAATTCACATTGGTTTATTAAATAAAATCCAGAAAATTACATTCACAATAGCCTAACAGGCTGTATTTAAAATTAGTTGACATTGGTTAAAACAAGTATTACAATGTAACTAACTTTTATTATGAAAGTGTATATGTGAATAAATATAACCCCAGCGACTTAGGGCTTACAAAGAAATATACACTGACTTGGAAGAGCTTTTGGCTGATTTTCAAATGACATACATTTGCTTTAGGTAGAGCCCATAGTTCTTCATGTTGTCACAGCATAATTTCGATATGCATGCAATCAATTTATATGCTTCCCATGCTATATTTATCTTATTGACAGACACCAGTGTTTTTAATAACCATGAAAAGCACGCCATGACCAATGTTGCTCCTCCAATTGGTCCCTATATACTGTACTATATACCATCCTTTCACTCCAAAATTAGAGTCAGCCAGTCATCACGTTGATTTTTTTTACATTATGACACTTTCTATAAAGGTTCTATGGTAGATTTGGATTATTTATTGTAGGGACATAAACTATAGAACGAAACAGAAAAAAATGCAGGCGCATATATAATTTCCAATTTTTCTCGGCATGGTGGCATATTTGCTGCATCCCAAAACTCCTATTTTGCTGTATTAATATCACATATATATACAATTATTGTATTGTATATTTGGTATATAGTATATTAAATTAAATAATGAACTAAGAGTTCAAATATTGGTCATACATTTTAAAATACAAAAATACTACACGCATTTCCTGCATTACAATGGAAACATTAGCCCCACAGTTACAATTCTTATAACAATTTGTAAACTATAATTACAAAAACACATTACTTAAAATCACCTGACATAGTAGAATAAGTTTCAATTAATTACAACATGCTGATTTTGTACATATACAAATAGAGTAATAAGATACTTATCTACTTTAGTGTATAATGTAGTCCAGCGAAAGGCAAAAATGCCACCACATCTTCAATACTTTCCCATTCTGTGTAGAAAACAATTATAACTTAGCTTTTAATCGATTTATAAGTGTAACTTTAAACTGCTCAGTTGAGGATCGTTTCAAATATCCGCAAGTGTAGACATACTGCCCTTAGTAATATATCCACTTTCACATAATCTACCACAAATTTAAAGGTATTCCTTTTGCAGAACTTCAAAGAAAAGCACATTAAGTTTTAAAAAAAAATATTTTCAAGTTTTATATTTTACATTCCAGTATCACTGCTCTAATATTGTAAAACTAAAACCCAATTACTAAACTAAAAGTAGACCCAAGGAGCATTTTGGGAGGAAAGGGTGAAGAGATTTAGGTAGAAACAAAGTAGACAATTAGGGACGATTATGCTATAGATAACTGCAATACACATAGTTAATAAGTACGAGTACATTGAACTCAAATAAACTGCTTTGGGCAAGAGACATGCAATGCAAAGCAATTAAACTTAATCAAAATCCCAAAACATATCAATGTGCAGGACAAATTGATGACATTTATGTGCGAACTACCTTTCTAATCAACAGATCAAACAGCTGTTCATGTGGAATGTCACTGACATTTAAGTATGACGAGCACAAGGGTTAATTTTATACATTGTTGGAAAAATCCATACATACGTATCCTGTGATTGATATCACCCTCAATTCACTTTGTAAATTACCACATACGCGGAATAGGATTTTCAGTTGTGTTTATTAGGCCTATAGAGTGGTGGCCATTTACGTAAAATCATGGGACATTTTGAGAATGTACTTATAGCAAAATTGTAATATTAAAAGCATAATATTTCATCAACACAATTTTCAAGAGTTGCAATTCTAAATCATTTAATATTTCCAGGGCTCTTACAGCAAAAAATGCGCAATATGTGTCTTATTTATATGACCACCACTAAACTGCATTGTGTGTCATCTAAGCCTACTGACTTCTCTACATGCACCATCACCACAACCAATATTTGAGGTATATGTGGCGCAAAATTGTAATTGGATTTCGTTGTTTCAGTCGATGACAAGATTCGCCCATTATCTTACCTGAGCTGATTTTCACGCGTTTCCAAATTAAAAAGTGCACCAAGAGTAAACAAACCAGCAGGCAAAGTACATATAAACATGCAGGATACACTGCGTCCACCCCATCACAGAGCTAATTGCTAGAAAGGAGGGGGGAAGGGGGGCAATATTTGCCTATGGGCGCCGCCAGGTGGACTATAGCTCAAAACCTCATCCATCCCAACTCCATATTGAAAGATGGCCGACCTCCCAAGTCACATGACTCACTCACTAATTGCTTACCGCTCATTACGGCCGGCCAAAGTTAAAAATCAACACGTCAACATGCCACAGCTTCATTAAAATTTGATAGTCGTTTGCAATCAACAAAAAAACAGATATAGGCCTAGATGCCATGTAGCATAAGGAAATATATAGCCTATATCATACTGTAAGTATAAGTGAATTCATTCACTCACAAAAGAAAATATAAAGGTGTATACATACAGGGTGAGGCAAATTAAAGTCTGGTTCACGGTGGAATATCTCGGAAACGATGACAGTTGTCGCTTTGAATGTTTTGCCGTATACGTTGTATATACTTATTTTCCTTGGAAGGACAGGGGTATGTAAGTTAAGAAATAGATTTTAGTATAGTAAGGAGATGAAAATGATATTTCTGTATACAGCAAGTACAGTAAAAGCTCGCTAATCCGGACTGGCAAAATAAGTAAAAATTTCTGTACGGCTTTGTATTTTACTTGTGCAGTGGCGGACATTCGTTAAAGAACATGCACTTTTGTTGCAATCTCAGCAATTAAAAATTTATTTTACAGTTAAATCTATTTTCATATAGATAAAAGAGTACTAAGAAATGTTTCTGACAAAAAATAATAGACATAATAGGGTAATCCCCCGAAAAAAATCATGAAAATTGTATTCTGACACTTTGGAACCTGGACATTCGTTGAAGAACATGGGTTTAAAATACAACAAAAATTGATTAAAATGAATTGTGATCACTCTTATTGATGATATATTGGGAGACATGGCTTTCGATATTGTCAATAAAATTGTCTTTCTTCTGTGATCAATATGTATTTCAAGCAGCATAAATAACATTGTTGAAATCATTGGTTCCTCTGAACTGTCACTGCTATTTATGCTGCTTGAAATACATTGATCACGGAAGAAAGACACAATTTAATTTCCAATATCGAAAACCGTATCTATCAATATATCATTAATAAGGTTGACCACACCACATTTTAATCAATTTTATTGCATTTTAAACCCATGTTCTTAACTGTAAAATAAATTTTTAATTGCCGAAATTGCAACAAAGGTGCATGTTCTTAAACGAATGTCCGCCACTGTATTTTACACATAAATGATTATTTTGCTCCTACTGTGTAACTGTTTCCCTTGTTAAATGTTTTAAATACATTACATACATATAAAATAAATGTCTCTTATGCAGTTTATTGGTTGCTTTTAGCATATGCAAAACATTACTAATTTTTTCCCGGTTAAAAATATGTATACTTTGGCTAATCCGGACTTTCATTAATCCGGACGACCTCCGGTCCCACCAAGTCCGGATTAGCGAGCTTTTACTGTACACAGGAAGTGAGTGACGTCATTCAGTCAAAATTCCTTTTAGAGTTAACTAACTCCGATCTCCTGTTATTTAAGAAATTAACTATTTGCTGTACATAATTAACCTAATTAATGTGAAAATTAATTAGTTTCATGTGGAATATACAGTACACAACACTGTTAGGATCATGATTATTCATTTATGAAAATGGCCAATGTGATGAATATGTGCATGCATAACAGCGGAGAGGAATATTTTCAAGGAAGGATTCTGAATATAGTGTTAATTACACTATTGTTGCAACTTAAACATATCCCTCCCCCAGAAATTTAGCATCAGCATTTCAAAATGCAAAAAACTCTGGTGAGCTAGTGCAAGATTCTTAGCAAAAAATAATTATAATTCAAGCCTAAATAATATTATAAATTGCAAAACTCTTATATAACAATTTGGGCATATACCGGATGAGTCATAAGTCCTATGTCACCTTGTTTTTTTGTAAATAAAGCTGGAAGGAATGGAAGCACACATGGCAAGTACGAAGAAGGTTGGGGGCTAACTGACGATGTGCCCTTTGGTGACCTTGAGAGGTGGTATCAAGGTCATTGGAAAGCCAACTGTTTTGTTGTTGATGCTAGTCGGCCGATATCAATTAGAGAATTGTTGAACGCCATGTTTTGAGCACATTGCAACAAACCCAGTAAAATTCGGACAACCAGCGCAAGAGCTATGATGGAAAAACGGGGCTGGGCAGCCCCTGGCGAAGGCAGGGATTTACAGCTAGGTGTCCCAGTATGTGCTTCCCTGCCTTGCAGTTGCATGCTGTTCGTGTAAAACAAGGGCACATCGTCAGTTAGCCCCCAACCTTCTTCGTGCTTGCCATGTGTGCTTCCATTCCTTCCAGCTTATTTACCAAAAAAACAAGGTGACATAGGACTTATGACTCACCTGGTATAGGCTCATAGAGAATTCGGTGAAGTTCCAAGTTGTATTTTTCTTTACACAAATGGTACAGATAGGTCTATATATAAACTTCGCGTCCATCACCCCACTGTATGCATAATTTCACCACTTGTTTCTTTTTGATTGGCGTGATGAAGGGCATGTTGGACAAACATTGCCCAATCATGCCATTGACCAAACTCTCTTCGTTATCAATGCCTTCTAATTGTGTCCATGTAAATATAAAGGCAAAAATGAAGCAGGGCTAATATTATAATGTATATAGAGAGAGAAGTTATTCCAAATGAATAATTACAAAATTGTAAATGATAAACTGTTCCGTTTCCAAAGTCAATAAATGGAAATTTACATAGTCAGTATAAATATAAAATATGATAATTTTGAATTTAGAGCGATAACGCTTTTCAAATAACGAACACAAATAACTTTTAAAAACTCTAGTCATACAGAAGTGAAGAAAGGTGAATATTCTTCTCCAGTTACTCAATAATAAACTATACAGCAAATATACAGCAACAGATCTTCTATACTCGTATAGTCCTCATGCAGTTTACCTTGCCAAAAGAAAGAAATGTAGTTGTGTAATTTGGCCATATTCCCTTCATGATAAATATCTTTACAGCAAATCATTCCTTCATGCATTGCAGCTATATCACTTTCATAAATCTAAGTTTTGGTCCATGGGACCTCAAAGTTCCTACATATATCGCAGTGAAGATTTAGAACTGCATTTTTGCAAGTAAAAGGCCTATAAATTATGCTTTTAAAAGTGAGACATTTAGATAATGTATTTTGGTTCCATTAAAAATCTGATCCTATAACACTGTAACTTTCCTTTTAAACAGTGAATTATTAAAACAATTTCAAATTTCAAATCGCCAATATATTGTTTGGAACCATGTGCTCTCATTTACATGTTGGCCGTATTTTTCCATTGTTTTCCTAGAACTAACTGTAATTATGATGTCACGATTCTGTCTTTTGTTTTCAACTGGTATAAAGGGAGTACAGGAGACAGAGAGACCAATTCAACTTTTTCCACAGTGACTCCCTCCTGAGGGCTACAGTAGGATCTCAACCTACTATAAAAATATTTTCTCCAATCTGTATCCTGGATCTTTCTATCTTCTGTTTTCATCAGCCCAGGATGATATGTTTTTTAATCTACTTCCGATGTTAGTGTTGGAACTAACATAGCACTTTTAGGATTTAAGCATATTGGGGCTCATAAAATACTACTTTTGACTTGGGATGAAATTCCACGTGAATAGCACACCTGGACTCAGCCTTGTTCTTCTATGACTAATTGGAAATCAGCGGCTGGGACCGCAATGCTACTGGTCCACATTAACTACTCCTCAGACTGTTACTGGGATCTGTTAGAAGATTATTTGCTTGGGAACTAAACTCCGATTTTTATGCCAAATTTTCAACAAAAACCTTAAATTCAAAATAGTCAATGCACTATGCTGTACATTTAGAAAAGACAATATCAGAATAAACAACTTCCACGACACATTATTATCATATTTAAGATATTGCGATCATAAAGCGCTTTAACTATTTTTAATCAGTGTGCACTAATGGTTGACACTTGTATAGCCTATCAATGCTGCCACAGGAGGCTAGAATTCTTTTGGAAAAACAAATATTTTGACCTAATTAACAACAGGATACATAAATTTGAGAAAAAATATGTATGGGGAAGCCCAAATTTTTCATCTTTCGAAAACACAACAGTATGCACTAGGCTAGGTCAAGGGTTTGAAACTAAGAGACACGACGAAAACGGTCAACAACACGACAGATTGCAACTGAAAATGACTTCAAAACGTATAATTTCTTCCAAAAACTTTGGAAAAAGGTTGGAACTGATGTCCCCCAACGTACTGTATTGTGACGTTTGCATGATTTTGAAATGAAATGCTGTATTCCCAAAATAAAGCCATTTTTGAATTAAATTCAAAAGTAGAAACGCCCTTGATTGGTGAAGGAAGGGACTCTTTGGACAGTTGAAGATTGGGATAAAGTATTATTCCGCGATGAATCCAAATTCTGTTCGGTCTCTTTGTCACCAATGGGACAAGTGTATAACGTACAAAAAATGAAGGACACATTCTCGGCAACTTAAATTTCCAAAAGGAATCATGTGGGGATGTACGAGTTTAACTGGTATAGACCTGCTGTCAATAATAATTATTAAAGGGACGGTAACTTTATAGCTATGTACCATCTTTAGAATTGTTGTTCGGGGACAATGAATTCATTTATCAGAAAGATAACATAATGTACCTGCACACACATCAAAGTCCACAATTGAATGGTTCTTCATTCACATTTTCTACAGTATGCCTTATAGGCTCCTTGATCCTATTGAAGATTTGTGGAAGATAGTGAAACAAGATCTCAAGAACGATAAACCATTGTGCGTTCAAGAATTAAAGACCAAACTGCTGTTGATTGTATTACTTAAATGGAAATTACTTAAAACTCCTACATTGTGTTGATATCCAGACAAAACATGTTTTAACATCAGCATCAATTTCTACATATCATTTTCCTAGCCAGAAAATACAAACTACAATCTTCCATGTGGTTTTCTTCACCACGTGGTTTTTATATAGTTTATATTTTCGCCATATACCTACATTATTCATTTATTCTTTAAATTAAACCCCAACAAGTCGCTATATAATATATCCCACTGAAATGAATCGGATAAATAATTATCAACTTTTTATAATCCATCCTTCCAAATGCTTCCATAGCTATTCCAAATTCAATGTTTCCATACAAACATTACAATTTGAACTGCACTGCCCTCAATTCCAAATCACAATAACAAAATTGTAATATGACAAGCCTTAGAAGTTCAAGGGTATCAAAATTCGCAGCAGATGACAGATGGTCATGTACGTGCACAGCAATCGGGAAAAGCAAGTTTATATAAACCCACAAAATTAATAAATACATTTCCAACACCCCAACCAATAAAACAATCCAAATATCATTAATTCCCTTCTCTCATTAAAAGCCTGCACAACAAATTCTAACAGGAAATATTTCACAAAAATTCGAATATAATATTACTTACATTAGACACCTTGCCTTTTGGAGATGAATCTTGCACAAGACTGGAGTTTTGTTGGCCAGTGGCGGTAGATGTGCGATGATGCATTGGGCCATGGACTTGGTGGTGACCCTTAAGGGACCTGGGCCTGGATCGAAGTCCCTGGCTCTTGTGGCTCATGTCTAGGTGGTGGTGAAAAGCAAGGGCATATTTAATGAGACAGACGGTGGTGGGCAGGTGTCCGATAAAAATTGATCTTCTGTTAACAGCGTGGCGCTGCAATCGCTATATATACCAGTTGTTACCGGCTTAGACACCAAGGTAACAAAATTCAGTTCCAACATTTCACATAAATCGTAAATCATTGTTAAGCTGCGCCACGTGCAATTCACACAATTTATCCACCGTTATTTAAAATTTACACACCTTATTATGTATCAGTCTTTTACTATGCTATTAAAATATTAACTATCTTTCAAAAAGTAGGTCCTACAATATAGAAAATATATAATTACGTACTAAATTTCTTGTTCAGGAATAATACAGCATAAATATAGATTCTATACAAAGCGTTTTGAAGCAAGTTTCACTCTTATCTAAGCAAACATATGGCATTTGTGAGCTTATAACAAATTTGCACAGTATATATGACATATTGGTCCCATTTAGACTTTACAGGATCAAAAGAAAACTTAAAAGTGTAAATTGATTGATGACTGGCATTTTACAAATCAGAATCGATGTCTAAAAGATTTCGATTTTCATATCAGATAGTGTAATATGGAATTGAATTGTGAGCAGGTATTATGTGATAATTTCACGCACTGCACATGCATTTTTCAAATTCTTTCTCCAAATTTCAAAATGCTCAGTCTATTATTTATATATTTTATTATACAAAATTCCCAACAAATTTCACATGTTCTAAAATAGCACGTACCCATTATAAAATTGTTATAAATACATGTCAGACAGCGGAACATTTATAATTCGTGGATGGTAAATATAATCTTGTGACTTTTGGGATCCTGACGTATGAAATACGCCTATGCATCAATTCCAGCATTTGGAAAATACTCTTATTTATCTGCTTAAATATTTCCAAACACAAAAAGTTGCAGTTTGGAAGCCTTATTAAACGTTGCATTGTTTATACAATTATTACAGCCCAGTATGAATTCTAAGTATAAAATGCTATTTACAAAAATATTTTTAATAAAATCTCTATGAAAAAAAATGTAGTGTTATTTTGCATTGCAAAAATTGAATAATTTCGCAATAGGAAAGGTAGGAATAATGCTTCAATTTGCATTTATTTTGGAGGTAAGAACGACAGTTGTTCATGGACATGGCATCTGTTGTCATAGTTCGTGTCTCTCAGCTGTAAAAGGGATACTATACATGCAGCATGATAGGAAAAGTGCAAATTGACCAGTCTGAAAATACTTTTTCACTAGCAGCTGTACAAACAACTGCGATCAACGGCCGAACTTCCTCTAAAATCCCATGAAAGCAATCCTCAAAAACAACACCCTATGTATGCAATTACAATAAATATATGGCTTCACTGCAAAGCTGCAACCAGTTATTGCAACTCCATTGCATATCATCATAGGGAAGTAAACATTGTCAAAAAAACACATTTCCCAATTTTATTCCCATTCCACATTTCATACAAATCAATTCAGTGTCTAGCTAGGTCAAGAAAACTCTGTAGACAATGATTTGCATGAAAATCTTACCAATCTGCCGATGAAAACTCGAGAAAATTCGTATTTACATATATTGCGGCGCAACAAAATTGCGCGCAATATTTGACCGCGAGACAGGTACGGTTAGCACGCGTCTGGTGCAAGAACCTTGCACAGCAATTAAATGCAAGGGTGAAACTTGCACAAGCCGGAAAACAAAATAATGCCAGTTATAAATAAATTGCGCATTAAAAAAGACGCATAGACAATGATATGCAGCGTGAATGTGTAGCCTATTATGTAATCTAAATATGACTTTCCATTTTTGGAATATTCAGTTTGAATTATTCGATGCGAAAAATGCATGCAACAAATATTCGATTGACCGCCATTTTACCTTGAACGGAAATTCGTCTGATCGCTGAAAGCAGATGAACTATCCGATTTTTTTTTTGCTGCACAAATTACAATTTCGCCAATTTTCTGTGCAATTGTTGTTGGATCATCGAAATAGGCACGCTTTCAGCAACATTTATGTAACACCGTACCAAGTCGAGCGCATGGTGCGAACTGAGACCAAATTGACTAAAAAATGCCGATCGATAGCCGTACTGCGCATGCGCGCAACCGAATTTTCCCGTCATTCTTAGCGCTCAGGCCCCAATGGCTTTCAAATTTATTAATGTCCACGCAAAACGCACAAAACAGTCACTTATAATTCAAGCAGGTGGTACCTGCGTATAAATGTGAAGATTTTTTTTCTGCGCGCATATGAAACATTGAATTTGCTAAAAATTTGAGCTATTTTTTATTAAAATGCTAAAATGAAATGGAAACTATAATTACATTTATTGATCAGTTCACCCCCCTTTGTTCACTGGACGTTTGGCTACCAAACATTTATCCACCGCACGTTTGGCCTACACATGTAGAAAACAATTTTGTGAGCCTTCATATTAATTTATAATTTCAAATCTGGAAATGACAATAATATTGCCTACACTTTGAAATAATGAGATAATATTCCCATTCAAATTAATAGTGGATGTCATTTGGGAAATGCTCAATTTTTCCATCCTTTCCTTAAATATACATATTGTCAGCGATTGATAATAGTGATAATGTAAAATGAATACATGAAACTATTCTATTTGAAATATAATTAGTGTAACAACAGTTGCATATTTTATTTCGTGCAATATTAAGCTAATAAATATTCTCACAATTTTATTGTAGATAATAAACAGAATAGCATATTATATTATAACAGGAATGACATTAGTATACCTGTCTTTTTTTAAAGTATGTATATATTACGATACTATTTTAATTAGCATTTTAAAATTGTGTTATTCAGAAAAGTAATATAAACAATTAAAAATGCCAAGTCAAATTCAGAATGATTAAAAATGCATCGAAATAACTTACCAAGAGGCTTGTACAAATCTCTTTTTTAAAGTTTACTTAACAAATGGATTGCTGTATAAACTTTGCGTAAAGTATTTGTTTCAATTGTACGAAGATGTTGCTGCCAGAATAAGCTACAATATGAATTGCTACAATTCAATTTGTCTTTTGAAATCGGAGGAGATCTTCAGTTGATAATTCCCACCTGGTTCAGTGTTCACACTCAATCACAGATCAAAATCAGTGTCTTCAACTCGACTACACTGCTGCATATACAACTGAGTTTGTCACTTGACACCAACATCAGCTGAAAAGAAACCTCTCACATTTCTATCTCCTGTCTAATCTGACCACATGGCTTCAGCAGCGATTCCATATTATTTTTCACATCCCGTCTTTCAAGCCAACTATACATACAAAATTCAGTGTGGATTCAACTTTTGCATGGATGAATAAGTGTACACAAATGTATCAAATATTACACACAATATGAACAATGTAAACCAAATATAATGTACATCTTATAATATCAATTTAAAAATTAAATTAATAAACTTGCTATATTTTACCAACACAAATCAAGATTCATGTAGCCTCATTGGAGAATAATGACAATAGTGGAAGTGATCTGAACATTTTAAACAAACGCATAGTAAAACTCTTTATAGCTTATCCTCTATTATTCTTACATGACATGGGGCTATTTCCAAATAAAAAAGTGTGAACTATTACCTTCTTTAATTACCTAATTACCATTACCATAAAATAACTTTTGCTTTAATCAGAAATACAGTCATGACAACTGCACATTATCGCTATAATTAACATAATACTAGTACAACATAATATTAGTATAAAATAATATTAAAATAGATAACAAGGATTGAACCGATCCAAAATGATGTACATATATATAAAAATAAGAAAACTTACGTACTGCAATTTCTCAAGGAGGACATCGTTGAAAATTAGTAGCAAACCGAGAGCCGACAAGGGATATCTTTTGGTAGAAATGAAACTGTCACCTCATATCAAAATATAACATAGTTTCCTTCATGGTGCTGAAGTCAGTTGAAACATATACATACAACTCCAAGTGGTTATAAGCACGTACTGCAAGACATGGTGAGTGTATAAGGGTACAGTGCATGGGCAGATGGCGTGTCAGCTCCCTCTTTCCCCTTCAGTCCTTTGTGTCTGACAGGAGGTCCTCCCCTTCCAGGGCCCGGGTTTGGCACGCGTCCCAACCAACTGTGACAATGAATGAAAAATGAATTAGCGTACGCTAAACCCTGATAACCCAGCCAAACCCTAGCTACAAAAACCCCCCAAATGCACAAAGGGCATTGTGCCTTCATAGTCCCCATGCATGTTCCAATGCCGGTCTTAGTCTCCGGTCTCATGCGTACACGTACACGGAGTCATATATAGTCAGTTGTTTTATTAAATTGCCTTTGCAGGCGAAAAATAACTCGTTCAAATGTTGCAAATATCTATTACATATTATATCATGGATATTGCATTTACTTTCAGCATATCCGTTGCGTCTAAATTTAAGGAACAAAAATGAAACTTGGCTAAATAGGCCTATCTAGCAGTTATGTAAACACGTACAATATACAACTACAATTCAGATTCACTCTTGTTATTGTTGATTTTCATTTCGCTATATACAAGGATCATTTCAAAAGTAGGTGTACAACACCAATATAGTACTGTATATAGTCTAGCTATCATTTAATTTGTTAGGTATTACAAAGTGAGATGTGTCAATCCATATATAAAAAATGGATAGCAGCATTTTCTCAAAGTACATGTTTTTTCCTTATGTAGTGCAAAACTTGATGAAATTTGCCAAAATAAATTAGAAAGAAATGCAGAAGTCTATATAATAGGATGCAAAATTCTGAGCATGTTATTTCTCAATTTCTAAAGAAAAATAAATCTTCTGCAATTATTTAACTTTGGTAAAGAGGCAAAATGTGACTTGTGATTTTTTTTTTTGGGGGGGGGGGGCATTAAAGACGTTTTCAAAAATAACTACAAATATTATTTCTTTGCAGTATTTTCTTAATTACAATCATTGGTTTGATGGAATGAAAATTAGTGGCCAACTGGAATTGTCGCCAAGTAAGAATTTGTAAAAAGCATTTTAAATAAAATGAGGGGGAGAATAGCAAAAGTGGCAGAAAATTTATATAAGGTTTTAGAATATAATACAAAACAATATCAAATTGTTGAAAATAGTTGGCAAATTTAATTAATTTTGAAATTAATTGATGAAAATTAACAGCAATTTCAAAACCAAAGATTTAAATGTTAATTTCGTATAAATTTGATTTTTTCTTATAACAAAATGTACATTTTGGTTCAAGCCAAGCAAATTGGAAGTTGACATCCATCAATTAAACACGTTGTTTTCGAATTTCTTCCCCACTAATTTCCAATTATAGACCACAATGAAATTCCCCATAGCCAATGAACGTAATTGAAAACTGAACGACTACTTTTGTCAAATGACCACTATCTTGCCACTATTCAAATTTCCAAATCAAAACCTACATTTAAAATTCCTTATTATATGCTAACCACTGCCAAATGTTGAAGACAAATTACAGCGGTTCTTGGGACGGACAAGATTATTGCAACACTAAATTCCCAGCAGAAAATATAACTTTCTTAAAAATGCAACACAACACGGCCCAATTCTTTACCATAATCAAGACAATCAACAAGTATAATGTCATTCCCATCCAATATTGCTCAAACAAATACAAAAAAACAAACAGAAAAAATAAGGTGACCATCTTAAGACAGATCTTGAGAATCTGCTTTTCCAAGATTGAACAGAATTCAGTTGGGATTCCTAAAGTAGAACAAAAATGCTTTGAGCGAATGCGGCAACGGTAACATATCAACTTTCTTGCGAAGCAGTATGGAGTAAGATTCTCGGGGTTCGTTGTCGACACCAGCCCCGTTGCCGAGTCTAGAAGACGATGCCCTTTCTTCTTCCTCGTCATCATCTTCATCTTCACGTTGCTGTCTATCTATTTCCTCTTTATCGACAATCCTTTGGAAGGTTCCTCTTGCCCTTTGACAGCCGTTCACGCTTCTCTTGCGGTTGCTGCTTCCCATCGCTGTATCGGCATCAAAGTCCATGTCATTTTCTCCACCTTTCCTTTCGTGTCGGTCCTCGTCACCTTTCGCAAGCTTGCCACTCGGACTGGCAACATCTTCGTCACTTTCCATGGCCGTCATCGGAAACGGCAATCCCTCGGAAGCAAGCGAGTTATCGGACACGTTGTCGTTGCGTTCCTCGTCTTCGTCATCCTCATCTTCCTCCTCTTCCTCTTCCTCGGCAGCCGCAGCCACTCTGCTGGGACCTTGCCGCACAGCATGCGTATCGTCTTCCGAATCCTCGTCGCGGTCGTCCTCGACTTGCTCGTGGTCTTCCGAAGTGTCCGTAGTCGGTGGACCGGGAGCCATCCTACGGCCGGCAATGCACAAAGGTCCCACCATCAGGTCCCGGAAGCGGCCCTCGCTTCCGAACACTTGTCCAATAACTGCCGACAGATGATTGGCGGCTTGACGCTGCGCGTCGTATACAGCGCTTCTGTCATCGACACGCTCATCGGCATCGTTACTTCCCTGTAATGTCCATATAAACAATCCAGACATTTCAACAAACAACTACTGTATTTTGAGCATACAGAATTCCATTAAATTCTCAGTCATTAAAACCTCTCTTATGAGAAAAGTACGATTGAAGTGTCCCATATTGGGCCGCAGAAAATTATTAACAGGATTACATTATTAAATAATATTGGATAAGCAATGAGATATCCTACTGTAAAAGTAGTGTATGTCATTGCTTTGTAAAAATAATAACAAAAAAAGCAAATCTTACATGAAAGCTATCATCACTTTCATCGAAGATGGGAATGACGACGCGCCGAATGTGTCGCTTCTTTAACTTCTTCTTGGGTCGGCGTTGTTTCTGTTGCACAAGATGTGGGTTCTCCATCTCCACATTTCTTCTCAGTATGGCCCGGATGGATGACCGGCACAGGTCTTGAAGATGTGACGGATGACATTCTGCTGCAACGTTAACGAAAATGCCCCATCAGTAAAATAAGCCTTTTCCTGATGCCGAAATTCACCAAAAATAACAGTCAGTGTTTTTACGGATGGAAAGCAAGAGAGTTTTGTCTTTTGAAGGAAGCACAAGTGATGCAAAGGAGACCGCGAGCACTGCTTTCGTGTCCCACGAGTTTTCCTCGACGCGAGTTATCTGCACAAGCTGCGGAGGAACACACCGTTAACACTCATTAGTGAGTGATCGCAAGTCGAATATGCAACAAAAATCCCCATATTTGCCAACCTGTTCATTGAGTGGCATTACAAGGATGCCACCGACTTTCACCAAACTCTTCATGTATTTCTCATGCTCTGGTGGGCAAGCGGCGCCGCAGTAAACGCGATCGTAAGTGCGGCAATCGGCGTTGAGAAGCAAGCAGTTCCCTGATAAGACGTTAAATTAAATTCTTTCTCAACCACCAAGTAATCACATATGCATTTTATATTATACTTAACCCACCAACTACAAAGCTCGGTTCGCAGAATTCGTATTCATCCAAGGCATTCGAGTTCCTCTTGAATTCTTCCAGCTTATTGTACGCGTATTCCACCACGTCCGCGTGAAGTTCAATGCCGTGATTTAAACCTCGAGGTCCTACAACAACAATTGAATAAGTGGAAACGTACTAATTCAAGATTGATATAAAACAATGAATAACCGACATAAGCTACCTATAAATATATAGGCAATTATCAGCACAAAAATTATAATAAAGTCCTGTTGCAAAGTTTTATCTTAGAAATGGCAAAAGTTAACATCCCACCATTTTTTCCTTGTAATAAATACGATCACAGTGGCCATAAAACTTCTTTGGATATTACTGCAAAATAATTTTGTACATCAACAAGACTTGTAATTTTCTCAAGAAAGTGAGAAATATTTGTCGAAAAAATTGCAAATCTATTTCCACAATCTTTATTTAGCTTTTATTAACCCTAGATTGTAATTTTCATTCCATTTGAGCCAACTCACAACAGTTGCCTGGTCTTGGTAAAGATCTACATTGCCCATGAACTGCTTCACGAAATAGCAGTTTAAAACCAACAATTCCAAGTTGAACAAACCTAAAATGAGTCCAACCATGGTGCTCAAGTAACCAGTTCCACTACCAAGATTCAGAAACGACAAGCCAGCTTCTAATTTCAAGCATTCCATCACTTCAGAGTAGATGCAAGGTGCTGAAAGATGTAGATGTCCATTCTTCCACGCCAGGTCCTTGTACGCATTGTTCTTGTGGTCATCGGTGTAGTAATCGGCACGATCTATGGCCCTAAAAGTGCTCTCCACCAAAGGGGTCTTGATGTAGCCGGCTTCCACCAAATTGTCTATCAAATCATCGTTGTCCTCCCCGGTACTCACGGCTCCTCCCATCTTTAGTTCAACTTTTGCTCAATCAAATGGTGTGCTGTTGTAACAACTGGCAAAGAAAAACCAGTACTAATTCAGATTAAAACATTAAATTATGGAATAACATTTGGAGTTATAGAGATAAAATTATTGTAAAGCAGCAAGGTTTTTACTTGCCAATGTTTTCACATACAAGTCAACTAAACAAATAACACTTCAGCTGATGCAATGAATCCTCAATAATGAAGCACAGAAATAATTAGCAAATGGGATTGACTTAATTCAAAATTAAGCCACTTACGTGAGCAGCTTTTGAATAAGAAATGAAAAACGTACGTTGCACTTATCAAAAATATATTCCAATTGCCATGATATTAGTATTACCGATTGAATTTATGCACTGTTAATTAATGGATATGGTTTACAATGTGTTTTCTGGGGGAAAAAAATTCAGTTCATATGAATTTTCTATATGGGATTATTATTCACAAATCTTAATTATTAATAGGGCTACCTTGTTAATACCAAGAAAGCAATTAATCCGTTTAACTGCGTAAATGAGCAGCCATCTTTTGTAAATTGCGTCATAATTATATAATTAAGTTGTGCATGCAATTATTTATTAAAAGAACGAAATGCAATTTTTCAACAACGCTAAATTTTATATAGATACATCTGTGTTTAGTTTCTGCTTCACATCATATTGACAACTATATTATACAATTGCAGTATTTGTGCAAACTGTTTATCAACGATCGATTGGTAATTTTCCAAAAATAGAACGCTTTAAGAATTTGACGAAATGTGACACTTTTTTTAACTCGTTCAATGCCAGCTGTTTTCTCTGACAGCAAACAATTTCGTTTCTAATCAAGGTAGAAAACGATTGAGCTTTGTTTTTCAGGCCGGATGTCACGAAATGAAAGCGTTTTGTGCACAAAATGGAGAATTTTTCACTCGTCTCCTCGCATTTTCATTTCACGTTTAACGCGTAATTGGCGACGAAATGACATTTTCAAAATCCAATAATTCAACGTCACCATACCTGAAAACTATTACTGAAACATCACAAAGCAACGTTACTGAGCTTCTGCAAGCTTCTGTAACAGCAAACTGCGTTTAGAATTTGTTTTTGTCCAGAATCTCGACCATTTAGCTCTCCCAGCTGACATCAGCCTGGAACCACCAACACTGTTGCCGAAATTAGCCTAAATTCCCTCTACATAGATGTATCTATAGTAATTGCGTTTAAGCACAACTATTTTCCAAATTGATATCAATATAATAACATTGTCAGAGTATTTTCTGCATCATGTAGTGCA
>WWPM01024527.1:0-35473 GCA_023279145.1 Glomeris maerens | reverse complement strand
CCCGGGCTTATTATCGCGGATTTATGGTTTTTCCAAAATGTAGCCACTTTTTGGCTTTGTTGCACAACTCCTCCCAAACTACTGCAACGATTTACACCAAATTTTGGCACAGCGGCGCACACCACTCTCTGAGTGTTATTGGGTGCCCATTACCCACGATCAATCATTATTGACAGTCACAAATACTCTGGTATCAAAAGTGTCCATACAGTGATACTTGCTTCATCGATATTAACTCAGTATCAGTCTCAATATTACTGTTATCAAAATATCAATCTTACGATACTGAAAAATGTGTCCAAGACTGGATTCCCTAATAATAATAGATATAAAATTATAATAGGTACATAATCGTACATCTTTGATGCATGACATGTTAATATACTGTATACATAATTATTCTTCTTCATGATCAATAACACCTTCGTTTGTTTTTCACATTGCTGCATCAATGCATATTATAATTGCAAGTCTTTTATAACATGATATTTGTTTTTATCGTTTAACCTATCACTTACTGTTGGCATGTTTTTCCGTTGTATGTTCTGGAAAGTAATGTGTTAATATGTATATTGCACAAAATAATAAAAGATTTTATCGAAATGAGACGTAATACAGCAGATATTGCAGACAGTTGTTCAAGTAAAAAATATAATTATTTTGTTTTTCGCTAATAATTAAGTAGATTCTATTGGTAATAGCTTCACGCTGTAAGTTAAATGATATTTTACACAATGGTGTATGTATATTATACTATAACTATGAAAATATTTTATTCCACAACCAATTATTTATAGAATATTTCTAGAAATCAAACCCCATTGATTTCAAGAAATTATTTCAACTGGACATAAGAAATAAAATTCTATGTCAATTTTCTGGAATACTTAAATTAATAGAAGCCGTCAACATAAGTTTCATGATAAACAAATGCTTTGTGCAGCATTTTCATTTGTATTATACAGTACTTTTATCGCGGCTTCAGCAGGAAACATGTTTTAGTGATCAAACTCAAACGGTTTCATATTCCACAAAAATTGCAACATCTTTCCATACTTCTGTTTTCGTTGTGGACTTGGAAACAGTTTTTTTTATAAAAATGTTACAAAGCAAAAGTTCATTGATACTAGCTTAAATGTTATTAATAACTGGTGAATCAGGAAAACCAATGTTGTATCAAGATAATGCGTTGAGTATTGTTCCTAATGTTGCTCTATTTGTGTCTGATGAAAATTAATGCAAATAATGAGCTATATCTTGTATTAAATACTTATACGTGTGTATTATTTTATAATTTACAGGACATCATTGAGTGTATACCAATAGTCATCATAGGTGAGTCAATTATTGATTTTGCAAACATATTTTCAACAAATACCTAACCAAACATATGTACCTAGAAAGTATCTTTTTAATGTCGTGTGCTATGACATATGTTTGTGTGCTTAAGTAAATGAATTATAATATATCAGTGAGATATATTCTTCAAAGTATGCATAGACTATACAGCCTGGTATATATGAAAATGAAATTATAATGTTTTCATCATTGTTTCGAATTCTTTGTCTGCATTTATAATTATGTAATAAGGATTCAAAGGCTGCATGCCCAAATTTTCTGCGTATATTTCTGCAAAGGCTATTTATGCTGCATGTACTTAGTTCCATACTGCATAATATTATTGCTGCGGACTAATATTAAAATGCAATCACTATCATAGTGCAGTGGAATAATATTGCAATTGTTTTGGAGCACACTGTCTGGTTGTAATAGGTGTTTGAGGCATTCCTATGTATATTTCATACGAGTGTGCATAGGATTGCGTGGAAATTAGATGTTTGTCTCCTACTCCTTGGCATTTTCGCCAATATTTAATAGCTTTGATTGTTAATCACGAGTTTAAATCTGTTAATCATATGCCAGACTTAGATTTTCGAAATTTTAACTTTCTCCCACGGAGTAAAATCAGTCTGTCATTGGACAATCCATATATTTTATTGAACATAATTGTTACATTAAATGGTAAATATACAGTGGTGCAGTAAGAATACATAATATACGTAGTTTTTAGTTTCCTTATAGTTAGGCGTATTTCAGAAATTAATGTACTGTATCAATAGTAAGTGCATATGCTATTTATTGCTTTGGTGAATACATTTTTTGCGAATATTTTACAAGAATTAGCTATCAGCAATGCAGAAATATGATTGCAGGTGCTAGAATATTCCTCAAAAGTATGTGCTCAAATTAATTCATGTAATGTCTAGTGTTACTAAAATAGTAAATAGTTCATATTTTATTAGTTGTCAGTGTGCACGTAATGTACGTCTTCGAAGTGATATTTTGAAAGGCTCTGGCTCGCGAACATACTGGTTTCTTGTCAACTTCTCTTTGGTATCTTCATCCGTATGTGCTGAGATCTCAATGTGCTGTAATATAGAGGTCAGAAAGATGAACATTTCAATCTTGGCAATATTTTCCCCTGGACAAGACCTTTTACCTGGAATAAAATTTAAGTATTGTATCGTGTTTAATGAAAATGTTGATGAGTACTCATACCAGAGCAGGTATTCGTTTATGCGAGAAATGGAATACCTATGCCGAATAAAATTAGGAATAATTGTTACTCCTGCTGGAATTGTGTAGCCAGCAATTTTTGTCGGTTCTGTTCCAAAAATGAATACATGAATTTTGTCACAACTCTGGGTAATTGTCTGTGGTTATAAGCTTAGGTGCCATATGTTTTGCCTGTTGATGAATGTGGCATTCCAAATGGTCCTGCGTTTGAATATCGCATGACTTCATACAAAAAAGCGTCTGTGTATGGCATATTTGGCTTGTCAGAATAAGATGGAATTCTTTCACGACCAATTATTGCATCGATTTCCATGCGCAGTTTGTACTGAATTTCTGGATAGATAATAGCCATCTTGAACGCCCAGTACAGGATCAGAGCTGTTGATGTAGTTCCAGCAGCTCCCAGAGCTAATACATTACTTACAAGGCGCGCATCTGTTATAAGAAAATGTCATTTCTCATGCAGAAAATGGCGGCAATAAATCAAAATGCAAATAAGTCATTGTTATAAGGAAACGGGAATTACTATCATATATGCTATCCTTCAGTCCTTTATTTACATCCTCCTGCTGTTGCTTCAGATAATTGGCAATGTAATCTTCATATAATTGTGGATGTGAATTATGTTCTTGTATTTTCTCTTTAGCATATTTGTGTGTTTCAGAAATGAGGTTGTCCCAGTGGTTTAAACCAGATAAATATTTAGGCAAGACGTGCCTAAAATGGTCGATTATATTACGAACAATGCTTTATACAGTACTTAGATAAAATAATTCTTGATTGGTTTTAGGTGAGCTGGGCGTTATTCTAATAAAATAAGTTTTTCTTCTTTTACGCCCATTGACTGATGTCAAAACTCGGCTCAACCAAATTACCATATCAAGTACATAAAAGTAAAGTTGAAAATACCTGATATATGGGAATGCGCACACTGGGTGAAACGGGTTAATTTCTGTCACAAATGTAACAAACATACTGCGCAATTTCGAAATTTCACTGTCATCATATCTGTAACGTGTCCCAAATGTTACAGAGGACACAATGTTAGCAGCTGCGCATCTCATGATTTCATGGGGATCAAATGGTCTGTCAATATTATTTCCAAATACTTCAACCAAAAGCTGCATGTATTAAAGTTTTCCATTAAAGTCACTTGAATTTGGTGATTAATTAATACTGGTTTTCAAGTTACACTCTCACCGAAGCCTCGTCTCGAATGTTTTGTTCCAAAATTTGGTTGCTAACAATATCTCTTAAAGTTGAGTTAAAAAACCGGCGTTGTTCTTTCCATTTTTGGCCATTTTCTACTCCCATCCCTTATGTTTCAATAACAACGAATAACATAAGATTAAATGGTATTATGGTGAATGAACAGAAAATTTGAATATATACCCTGTATGTATAGTTGTGACTTCAATATACTGAATTCTGAATTGGATATAGAGATAGTGTTAATTTTAAATTTTAAAAATGTAGTATACCACAATATTCCGAATTACTGAAAACTATGATACTGCAGTTGAGTTGTGAAGCTGGTATACCACCAGTGTATTACGCGTATATAACAAGGATAGCAGCAATGTAAATTTTACCTTCAATTAGTACGATTAATTTTGTATCGTGTCGTCAATGACGTTCCATGGATACCCCCCCAACTCACATGTCTATAATCACACCAATTATCCATTTGTTTATTGGGAGAAAAGAGTGCCAATATTTTAGCTTTCTTTAAAAGAAAAACATATTGCATAACGTCTGATGACAGAATCTTGTTTAGCATATTCATTTACCTGGAAAACAAACTTGACGAAAGAAAATTGGATGATAAATGACATACATCTTTTATATTGTTCAGAAACTTTGAATATTCTTTACAGAAAAACTGCAATTCGCAATTTCCGTATTAGAATAGGAAGGCTTTGAATACTTCTATGATTTCCATACCTCTGTGGGATTATGATTGTCCGGATTTCCATTGTCTGCTTTTTGATCTTTGGAAAGTGATTGTTGATTTTTTCACCCCCCCCCCCCAACCTAACATGTTATAGAATACTATACAGGGTGAAAAAAAAGTCTTGCCTGTTTGGAAATACATAACGTTGAGAGTGATGATTCCAGGGGAATTATGAGTATGAGCAAAGTTGGTCTAGGTTTATTTTTTGGTGATTGTTCTTCAGTTTAATTTTCAGGGTACCTTAGAAAAGCTTGTCAGTTCACCTTTAAAATCGGCTAGCAAACAGAGCAGAGCTGTTTTTGTTGCTGCCACTAGCATATTTCCTGCATGACATCCGTTTCACTGCATTTGCTTCAATAGGCTGGTAATGCAGGAAATAAGTTAAGGAGGCAGTAACAAAAACAACCTAGCCATATCTGCACTGTTTTTGGCCGATTTCAAATTTGTTTTCGCCACAAAGTTCAAAATATGGTTGGCAACAATTCCTAAATTCGAACTATGCCCTTATCGGCAAAACTAAAAAACTTTGTTTTTGAATGTCCTTGAAGGTGGGCGTCAAGGCCACATGTGACGTCATAAATAGATGTCACCCCCCCCCCCAGTGTGTACACCAACTTTGCTCATACTCATAATTCACCAAGAATCACCACACTCAACATAATTTCCAAACAGGCAAGACTTTTTCTTACACCCTGTATAGTGTCTACATGGAATATATGTATTAATTTTCTGTTCAAACCTTTCAAGTCAGGTGTTGCCCTTACCTATTCCGCAAGCAATATATGACAGGGAACTGAATGCAGTGGGCCTTGTTGTGGATGTATTGCTATTTGTTATTAGTACCTCTCTTATTGCTTCGTAGCTATTCAGAATCACTACTGTCCTGGAAATTTTCAATTGGATAATGTACAATTTTTGGAAGTAACTGTTGCATCGATTTGAATCGATTATTGCTTTTCTAAAGGTAAATGTATTATGGCTATTCGTCTTGTAAAATATGTTTATTAATATATTATATGGGTATTCTTAATAGCATTCACCGATGATCGAAAAATTATACAGGGTGTTGCCGAATTCGTTGGACAAACTTACAGGGTATATTCCCTGCACAAAAAGAAGACTTAAAGGCTTGTTTACGTTGCGACGATTTTTGATGCAAGAACCCATGTTTTGCGAAATTGACCAAAATTTTGTGAAATCGCAAAACAGAGTGCATTTAGATAGATGCGATTTTGCGAAAATGCTTCGCGATTTCGCAAAATCACAAAATCAGCTTACCACGTGACCATACTGGACCA
This sequence comes from Glomeris maerens, assembly GCA_023279145.1. NCBI lineage: Eukaryota > Metazoa > Arthropoda > Diplopoda > Glomerida > Glomeridae > Glomeris > Glomeris maerens. The sequence continues at coordinate 29,644 of WWPM01024527.1, read as the reverse complement.
ATAATAATTGAAAGTAGATTGGACCAGTGAAATTGGACAAATAGGAAACAATCGCCTACTGAAGCATCAATTTAAAACTCACATCTACAACTGAGGCAGAGATTTGATATGAATTCCTATTTAATATATATCTAAAACAACAGTTATATTAGAGAAATGGTCACATTGCTTGTTAAAAAAGAAAGATCAGAAGCCAAACAAGTAATTAACGATTTGAAGGGAAGGCTTATTTTATAGAAATGCTTTAGCGATTTCGCTTTCATGTAAATGCAATTGCAGAAAACCTGAACTTAAACTAATGATGCTGTCGTATGACACGAGCGTCGGATAAAGGGGGATCACTCCTTTATTCTAACCAAGGAGAGATCGAACGGTACAAGCTGGGGCGTGCGAGTTTGCCGATGTGCGGCAACCGATCGGATGGTGGAGGCGATTGGGTAGGCTCGGACCCACGGTTTCGGCGGTCGGTCGAATGTCCGGCGGCTGTCGGGGCTGGGTCAGTAAGGCGGCGGCGATCAACGGCGGTCGAGGCATGGTCGCTAGTGAATGGTACAGGCCAAAGGAATAGCGTCAACGGTCGTGGCAGTGGCGGCGGCGGACGCGACGATTCGACAGGGTGGCGGCAGATACAGTGAGCGGAGCCATATGACGCAAAATCGTTCCGAAAGCGCACGCGTTTGGCTCTCGACTCCCTGCAGTCTCTCGAGAAAAAGCACCTGACCCTTTGTTTTCTCCTGTTTTTATCTTTCTCATTCCCTTGTTTTTGTTTTATTACTTTATAATTGGTGCCTGTGACTAATGTGCGCTATCTGTTTTTCAAGGAGTTTTGGCGCGGCTGTCTTTGAAGTGTGCGTTATTTTGGGTCTTAAAAAAGGGTCATTTGTAAAGGGCTTGTTGGGTTCTATTGTGTGTCATTAAGTTGTATATTTTATTTTTGGCCAGGATGGACGACGTGGGTAGTTAAGTGGGGGAATGGGGGAAAATTGGTTGAGCTCACCTGGTTGGCGATTCTTCAAACGATGAATCGCCAGGTCGCAGATAGTAAGAGGTACCATGGAGCACAGTGACAGCCTGGGATGATGAAGAGGTAACAGTGAGGTCTTTTCTAGGAGCGGAGTTTCTGACTTCAGTTGATGTGGGATTGGAAGGAAAGCGTATGACAGGCATGTGTTTGGGGCTCAGGCGTTTCAGTAAGGAAGGGGGCTCTGGGGAGGGGCGGTGCGAGCAGGTTCATCAGGCTGGAGAGGGTCGGTCAGGGCTGACAAGAAATCTCTCTTGGTTTGAGAGGGGAGGAAAGAACAAGGAGTGCATAACCAAGCGAGATCGGGGTGATGAGCGAGAGATGATAGGTCCGAGTCGGAGAAGTTTTCGCAGGCAGCAAAGCGCCAAAGGAAGCAACCAGTGCATTGGATCATTGGCTCACTGCGGTCATCAATCTTGTCGCAGCAGCAGTGGCGAGGGGTTGCTGGCGCTATGGGAAAAGTAGTTCCAAGAATAGAGGATGGTATCTCGAGGGTAGCAGGGGGAGCGAAGAACCTGGGATGGACTTCGGGGTAGTTTAGTGGGGGAGCGGGGAAAAATTGTTTGAGCTCAACTGGTCGGCGGTTCTTCGAACTATGAATCGGACGACAATACACACAGTGTAATGTTTTCATTTTGAAAACCAACACTTTTATTTACAGTATGTTGTTAGATTGTGACAGGTCCAATTTTTTTTCATAATGGCCGCACTTTCTCTTCATACTGAAAGTATACTCTAATTATGTTGGTACGAGAGTTTATTTTAACTCGTTATGTTGCTGAAACCATTGTACACAGGCGCTCTAGCATTGTTAGATAGCTCCGCCTATGCTTTTAGTACTTACAAAACGTGTTAACAATTGTACTATGTCAACTTAAACCAACAAACTAAGTGTTATTATTCGTATTGTATTTTAAGTTATTTCAAGATCGCTGTATATTTGAATAAGCGCGCCTTCGAACTCCGGTGTTAGCTGTGGAACCATTTCATAAGCATTGTCTTCACAGCGGCAACACCATCAAAACATGAAATTTTGTTCAAACTTTGCAAATATTTTGGACAGTTTGGAAATATGTGTGTGGAATAGCAACAAATATGAAAAACCGTAATAAATTGCATCCATCCAGCAAACTTAATTACACGTAATCGCACTCCCAGCAATGCAACCTCGTTGGAGATCGGAGTCATGTCAGCCTCTGAATGACTGCAGCGCCACCACGGTCGGAGCGAGTGTCCGTTCCCATAGGATGCCATGTATTAGGAAGGGGAGTTCCTCCACTTCCCTTTCTATACGCTATGCCTCAGGATACGTTGCCGCATTCCTCCATCGCTGCGCAGGTGTCTACAACGAAAAAGCATTAGAAATGCCGCGTCATAATCCCTTTAGCCATGCCCCGGCCCTATAATATTTCATATGAATAGGACCATATTCTTACTGAATCTTCAGAAGAGTCTAGCCTTAAGCCTAAAAACTTCAATTTTGTACAATCTGTGTCCTACCCATACTTTGCTCAAACCTGTAATAAAGAATACATTTCTCAGACAGTGTCACTTTGCTATTTCTCCTCCTGTTATCTTTTTACTCTTACTTGACCGCGGACCTGATTCTTCCACTGGGACGACCTGGAAAGGACCACGGACATCAGCAGAGCAGCAGCCACCTCGACCGCATCGCAGACGACACCATCTTCAAGTACGCTCGCCGCCATCTTTGAGTAAGCCCGCAGCCATTTCCTGTCTACCAGTAAGCTGACGACGCCATCTTCAAGCACCTGGACGTCTGAGATCGACTGAGTTACGCAGCTGAGGACAGCACAGCGCAGAAAGAACGCAGGACAACGCAACACACGGGACATCGCATAGCGACTAGGACACCACAACTTAGCGAGCCAGAACTCTTCTCCTCAGATGCCGCAACTAAAATTACTTCCAGAGCCCTCGGTGCCCCTGTACCAAGCTATTACGGAATGACCGCCGTCTACTAGTGAATTCTCCGAGCCAGCAGCTGTGGACGCTGAGAGACTCTTCTAGACCGCCCAGCCACCGCAGATCGTCGTTACGAGAACAGCGCATTCTGCAAAGGACATCAAGGCAGCACTGTTGGAGGAAAACCCCCAACCACGAGATCATAAATATAGTTGTGCAAAACTACTTCCTAGTCTGAGACTAGACGCCGTTATCTTTGAGTGACTATGATTAAGAGAGCCAGGGACCGACACAGTATTGGACCCAACAACGAGTTCCAACGGACGGACTGATGCATGATTCCTAATTCCATGTGAAGGTATGGTAACACTTTATTAATTTTTTTAACAGCCACATGAACAAGACATGAAGTGTCATAATTACATTATTGAATTTGATCAAATAAGTGTTACCATACCTTTGCACGGAATTAGGAATGTAACAACATACTGTAAATAAAAGTGTTTGTTTTCATTTTGAAAACATTATACTGTATGTATCATTGTAATTTTAGTTGAGCTTTTATTTAGCTAATCGATTGAATTTCGCATTTGTGAGAGTCAAATTATGAATGAGTGTGTCCGTCACACCCTAATTTCCTAGAAGGACCCAGTCGCAGGTGTAAAAACCACGCTCACTGGAAGTGTAAACACAGGAAGCGTTGAAATGACATCACGTTTCTGTGACAAAGCAAGACAGGCACGTGACTGTGCCAGGGCGTGTTGGAGGTGCTGGAAAGGGGGCGTGTCCAAGAGCAGGGAAATGGGGGAAGTGTTTTTAGCTTATGAAAATCGACAGCGAATTCCGGCGGAGAGCTCCGACCGTACGAAGCTTTCCATTCCATCAATGGGGTCTACGGGAGTTACACAATGGTTCTATGGGAGTTGCATACTCTCCCCTTTATCTACTCTTGGTTACAATAAATATTGTAGCGTGATTTACATTATTAAAATTTACAATCTTAAAATTAACAAGCACTGAAGTCTTTATCGGATTACTTCATGGTAATTTGTATTTTTTTTCAGTGCTTGTTCCTACATAGAATTTGTATTTTGAAAGGCTGAGGTTCACGGGTAATCTGATTGTCTGTATAGTTCATTTGGGTGTCTTCATCAGTTGCTGGGGATATTACAAAGTGTTGCAATATGCTGGTAAGAAAGATGAACATCTCAAACTTGGATAGATTTTCCCCTGGGCAAGATCGTTTACCTGAATTAAGAAAATATAATACATGGTGTGCCGCAAATGAAATCAAATAAGGCAGTCTTACCTATACCGAATGGTATTACATATTTGCTTTTAGATCTTCCCTCCTCTTCAAGGAATCTTTCTGGACGGAAATTTTCTGGGTCGCCCCAAATTTCGGGGTCCTTATGCACCATGAAGAAATTAGTAACGATGGTGACACCTACTGGAATCTTGTAACCAGCAATCTTAGTTGGTACTGAATAATTAATAGCATGCCATACAATTGTTAACTGAATATAATGTATAGAATCTGAGAAAAATATGGGAAAAAGTTATGTGCCTGTAGTTGAATGTGGTATGCCAAATGGTCCAACATCTGCATATCTCTGGACCTCAAGCAAGAATGCATCTGCATAAGGCATGTTACGCCTGTCGGAAAATGAAGCTATCCTTTCACAACCAATTACAGCATCGATTTCTGCTTGAAGTTTGTGCTGAACTTCTGGATGCCTCGTAATGATCTTTATTGCCCAGTAGAGGGTTAGAGCTGTTGTGGTTGTGCCAGCAGCTCCCAGTGCTAAGACATTGCTTTTGAGACGCGCATCTGTTCACAAAATGTCACTGCGCTTTAGAATTTATGTATCATACATGCCAAAGTTAGCTGACAAGAACATGACATTTTTTTTCAGTTCATTCCCATTCTTTAGGCCTATATGTATAAATGCCTATAGGTAAAATAGCACCTTTCCTCTAAACACTGTCCCATAAGTAGAAATGAAGGATGGTCTTAAATGTGAACTAGCTGGCATGCTAAACATTTCTATGCAGCTGGTATTGTGTCGTTTTAAAAGAAAGCTCAACTGTTCTCGCAAAAAATGCTTAATGGGAAAAAAATCGGTAATGAAATGAATTGTATAGCAAATATTATTTTAATGTAATTAAAATGCGGTTTTGCGAGCAACAGAAGTTAGAAAATTTACATTCTTCAGTTTCACCTTTGGGTGATGGCATCATGTTGATGACTTTATTATTATCTTTCAGATTTCATAGAAGTTATTCAATTTTCACAAATCAAACTATACGTATTTAAAACGTGTAAATTTTGGTGTTTTATTAGCAGTATAGGCTTATACTTGTGTATATGCGTGGTATTTGCAGCCCCACTGTTGACAGTAGCATTTACTGATTCTATATTATTACACTTTTCAATAAACAAAAGCTGTGTTATATTGGGAACTTCAAAGGTGCCAATATAATATAATTGATGAACTTTTGGCAAGATTTGTAATACTTTTAATTGCTTCTTAGAATGTACTAAAGTGCAATACTTTTATCAGATAATTAGGCATTCCTGTTTTAGAATTAAGAGTAAACAATTAAGTTCTTTTTGGAACGTTAACATACCGGGAATTTCAGTGCAATTAGTAGAAACACAGTATAAACACCTTCATTAAATAAATCCCGTAAATTGCGGTGTTAGTTGGCGCTCTTCCGGGTAAAAATATGGAAGCAGGCAGTTTAACTATTATTATTAAAGCGTGTAAGGTAAATATCAGGGAATTAACAAAATCGAGAATGGTCTGGGAATTCTTAATTTATTATCCAAAATTGTTTTGGTTGTTATCAATAAATTTTTACCAATTACTCGTAAACTATATTTAAACTTATTTATAAATGTGTGCATATTGAAATAGATTTTTTACTGTCGTATAGGCTGTTCTTGACTTTTCTTTCTTCATCCTCCTTTTTCTGCTTTAAGAATATGCCAATGTAATCTTCAAATAGGTGTGGATTTAAAATGTGCTCGTGGATTTTTTCTTCAACAAATTTGTGTGTAGCAGATATGAGTTTGTCCCATTCGCCAATTCCCGTTAAAGAGCGAGGTAATAAAAACCTATACAATAGAACGAGAACAGTTTAAAAGGAAATATTTAGTACGCAAGCAATTGGGGTTATTTAATAAAGTTTCATAATGAAATATACGATATTATTTACCTCATATTTGGGAATACACACATTGGATGAAACGGGTTAATTCGTGCTGGATATGTGACAAACATATTTCTCAACTTCATAATCTCCTTGTCATCATATCTGTAGCGCAGTCCGAACGTTAAAGATGACACAATGTTTGCAGCTGCACAAATCATATTGTGATTGGGGTCGAATGGTTTACCAACATTTTTCCGGAACTCCTCAATCAAAACCTGCGTGCAATTAATTTTCGATTACAAATACTAAGTAATATTCAATAACCTTGAGAATATACATATATAGTATAGTGTATATAGATTTGGAAACTTTCCCCACCTCGGCTTCCTCTCGAATTTGCCATTCTAAATTTTGGTTACCAACTCCTAAATCTTTCATTGTCAAGTTTAGGAAACGACGTTGTTCTTTCCATTCCTTGCCGTTTTCGACTCCTAATCCTTTAATTTTTAAAGTAATGATGTAGTATTATATACAGGGTCAGGCGAAATAAGTAAAATACTGATAAAATGTTTCAATAACTCGATGACGGTTGGGCAACTTTACTTAAAATTAACAGAGTTTGTTTAAGGACCAGTTAGCAACTAACATGCCAAGTTTCAATGAAATCGCGTATGGGCTTTCAGAGTTATTGCCATGTTTGCTAACTCTCCCATTACCCTATGGAACACAAACTTTGCTCAATTAGACTGGTTTGACAGTGCTCTACGGCTTTCAAATTGGAACTAGGGTGCTAACTCAAACGTTTTCCTGTATATTGCAACATCATAAACCATACCTATTCCACCAGCAATGTAAGTCAAGGAGCTAAATCCTGTTGGTCTTGTTGTGGATGTATCACAATTGGTTACTAGTGCCTCTCTTATGGCTTCATAGCTATTCAGAGTGACTACAGACCTTGTTTTTGGAACAAGAAATGACGAATGTTAATTTTCCGCCTTATAAAGCAAATCATTCATATTGCAAGTTTATATAGGTCTCATTATTTAACCGACAATGAGGAGGGTTTGGGAGGGTACCGAGACAAGCAAATCTAGTCAATAAACCCATATGTCCAGAAACGAATTAGGGCTGTGAAGAGAGCCACCCAATAAGAACGGCTTTGTTTATTCACAGCATCGTTTAAAGGTGAACTGATACAAGAGGCCATAAAAAATCACCAAAAAGTACAACTACTACTTGCATTTTCGGCAATTCATCCAGTCGATCTGAAGTCGGTCCTCAGTCGACTGATTTGCCGACCAAAAAAACCGTTCAGTTAACTGAGGCCCGGATGGATTGCCGACAAATTTTTCTAGTCAATTAATGCTCAGTCGACTAGATGGGAACTGAATTGCCGAAAACGCCCTGCAACTCAATGGAAATTTTTAAAATGCTGTAAAATTATCAGCAAGATATATTAAAGCAAAGCTTAGAAATTCTGAGTGCATGACGTCGCTAGGCGTAGCCATAATTAACCCTCCGTCGGGCGCGCCTCTGTTTGGAACAAGCAGGGTCGCGCCCTGCCTGAGAGGCCAGGTTATCATTTTTCACTCCCTCCCCCCATTATTCAATATAAATGAAAACCATCAATAGGGCAGCTTTGCTGGGGTCCAGAAAAAGAGAATATACCAAATTGATGTGGAAAATTTTCTTTTTTAATAACAGTATCAAGTTTACGCTAAAACAAAAGAAATTGTCATTTTTTCACACAAGGGTTTTCAAAATTGTACTAACAATACACTAAATAATTGTAAAAGTGGGAAACAAATGTTGTGGATAGTTCTGCCAGGTGTGGCAACACTATGCATTGCCAAATTTAAGGGGGTTATCACACATTAGGGGTTGTAATCAGTACCTGAAAAGCTAGCCATACAGCATTCAAATTCAAGACAAGCTACTATATGCTTTCAAAAAAGATCGATTTTCATGACAAAAACCATTTCAATTCAAAGCTAAAAGGACTTTGCCTTCTATAGCAGGCCAAATTCTTAGGAAAAAATATGTTTATCGCTAGCTGTATGTGATCAGGCGCGCTCGGCCTGAGAGGCCAGGGCCAAAATATCACTAGTTTTTGAAGTTATAGGCAAACTACCGTACAGAATCGATTTGTATTGAGTAAATTAAACGATTTGCGAAAACAAATCTTGAAAAAGTTATATTCGAAAATATTACGCGATCGGGCGCGGTCTGCCTATCAGGCCAGAAGTGGTCCAGACAAGCCTGGTGAAAACTGGCGAACTTCTGAAGTGGAGCACTTAAGCACCACCCTCGGTCAGGAAGCTATTAGGATAGGCGACCCATTTCGAACACGGGAAAGGGAGGTGTTTGGAAATGTGTTTTGCTGGCCTCTCGGGCAGGGCGTGCCCGACAGTGGGTTAACAAATAGCAGCGCTATAGTGGTTTTCCATTACTCGTTCAATTCTCTACTACTTTGCGCGACAAATATAGCTGATGCAAGCGTGGTGTACGCCAATTGGCCAGTCTGCATTGTAGGCGGGGGCGGGGCACAAGTCTCTTCTGCATTTTGTAGCACTATAGGTGCAGTTGAAAGTGGGCTAAAGGAACTTCCAATCTCCACTACTTAGGGGCCATTCACATACCACGTGGTCAATATTTTGATCTTTTTTGACTCTCCCCCCTCCCCCTTGTGGCCAGCTGTGGTCAATTGTCATACCCCCCCCCCCTTGAAACCACGTGGTCATCTTGCTAACCCCCCCCCTTCAACTCATAATAGTAATAATAATTTAATTCATTATAATAATGCCAGACATATTGTAACATCATCCAGAGTATTGTATGTAGGCTACATCTTGCTTTTTATTTAATTAGAAATTTTATGCCTCTTCCCAAACATCTTTGCCTACATCTTTGCTGATAACTGGAGTGCCAGTTGCTGGTTCGGCAAAGTCGTGAACTGATAGACCGTGTGGTATCTCGACAAGGTCCTCATCCTCCCATTCAGTCTTCATGTTTTTATGAAAATTACGTTGCGTATTTTTTTATGGACCACATGGTCATTAATAACCCCCCCCCACCCCCGGTGTGGCCAGCTGTGGTCATTTCATATACCCCCTCCCCCCTAAGCTGACCACGTGGTATGTGAACGGCCCCTTAGCTTATTTGGCATTCAAATTCCCAGCCAGTTCCCTCGTGTTAAAAGTATAAGAAAAAAAGAAGACGTAATGTTACATCTTAGGCTCCCTATAATAAATTAATAGATTCCTGTCTGGAAATCGACAAAGTGCACGCGCGCGTGCGGTTTTTATTTTTATTTTTTATTCTATGTTGCAATTAATTTGAACGCGAAGTGGCGCTGAAACCTCGTCATGAGGCCCTAGCCCTGATCATCATCACGAAATCACCAATAGTTTTGCCTATAAAACGATCTGACTCGCGTTTTTGTGTGTTGATGCGGACACAGAGTAGAGTTGTTGCTTTTTCAGTCGTATTTTAATGAATAAATTTTTTTTGCTTGAAAAAACCGGAATCTATTAATTAATTATATTGAAAAATTCGATGAGTTGTAGTTTTATTTTTTTTTATTGTTGTTCAGTGTAATTTTCAGGGGACCTTGGAAAACCTTGTCGGTTCACCTTTAGGTGAAAATGAGCTGCATTATTCATAATGATAACGGCATTGCTCACTTTTGCAATGAAATAATTACGCTGTCCATAATCGCATCTATTCAACTGTGCACCTCATACTGCGAAATGCGTTAAATGGACGATCTCGCCATTCGTAGACCTCTGAATGGAACGGCCTCTCTCACCTTTTTCCATGTTTTCTGTGGCCCTTGCACTTAGTTTTGTGTGCGGCACTTGCTACTGGAGGAGTTAAACGCAATTTGAACGGTCCCACTGAGGCATGACTATTGAATGGCATACCGTTTGGCATTCAATGCCCTTTGCTCTGCCCCCCCTACCCCACCTAATTGCTAAGTACTAATTTAAAAACCATGCATTTCCCACGGGACACCCGTATAAGAAATTCGAACCTGTTAATGTGGATATATGTTATAGATTGGAAATGTACAGGAATTTGACAAATAGAAAGATCATTCAAATCGCCTTCCACAAGCCATATTACAAATAACCTTAATGAAATTAATGTAGGCACTAGCTTTTTACTTCAATACTTACATACTTCCCAAACGCAAGTATACAACATTTCCGTATCGTTTCTTCAATAAGGTGAAAGCATCTTCTAGTTTCTTGAATAGCATAAACGGAATGCAGCCAATGATTGGCAGGTTGATTGGGCCTGGTGGCAGTATGCTTGATTTGCTTTCTGTATAGTATATGTAAACTGTAATTAATAAGAACAGGAACAGTGAGATAAATTTGAACAAGTCAATAGGTGAAACATTAGCTAAGATGCTAGAAATCATGATCATCATATGCAGATGAAGTCTTTTCAAGCTCTTGTCAAAAAGCATGATATATATGTACATATTTTGGGCGAAGTCCAACTTTCTCTGTAAATATGTTCACATTACTGTAATACATATATTGAGGCCAATGAAACAATGGCCATCAACTATAGCCGATGCGGTTGCTGCGTCTGTTTAACATCCGTTTCAATTACGAATGATTCCTTTTTAAATGTGTAGGGGGTACATTTATATTTGCAACCCTGATTAAGGTTGTTGTCAATAATAAGCTTAAATATTGCAATATGAAATATTAATTTTTCAATAAAGTCAAATATGTTGGCAAATTTCTTGCAACAATAATTACAAGATTTCATCCTATCATATGTAATTACAGAGCTTGCTTACTTTTGTGGCATTAACAAATCCTGGCTGAATAATTTTTGTTTGCTAGAATGATTGTTACGAAATATTGTTTAAAACTTGCATATTATGGAAGGGTAGTAATTCGGTAAATACGCAATGACATATCGTTTAACGCCATTTAAATTGCAATATGCTTACTTTGCCAATTGGGTGAGGGGTGTTTTACTTATTTGTGTCAATGTCAGATCTGAACTTGCCCCTGTTATGCAGCCACTTGAAATTATGCTGTAATATAGCAACACATTGAAATAAATGTGTAGGCCTTCAGATAGTTATTATCCATTAATATAAATAATGGTGTCATTTCAGGATTGGAGCAATTTCGTTCCATTACTTGTCAAAATTGAAATACATTGGAGGTGTATTTGGGATTTTTATCTCTTGCATTGCCATATAAACAATTTCTTTTGAATAGCATTGTAATGATGTACGTACGATATTATGAAAGGAATGTTATGCAATCAGGAACTGGTGTCAACTAGAGTTCAGAAGCTCGCTGTGCATAGTACAGTAGGACCCGCTTATGGCGTCTCCCGCTTACAACGTTATTCCGCTTATAACATAAAAATCCAATTTAACAGATTTTCAGCATGCCAACAAAAAAAGTCCGCATTTAACAAATCCCGCTTATAATGTTGAAAAATCTTGCATTTGACCGCAACGCTATATCGAGGTCCTACTGTATAGTTATTAATTTGACATTTTCTTTTATATACCATTAATCATTTAAAAATGTGAAGTGCATGACCGCGCATTCACCTCAAAAATACTCTAAAGCTTTTGTCAAGGCCCTGCCTGCGGCCGAGCCGCAGGTACGGCAGACCCGCAGGTACGGCAGACCGGACGTGTTCCGGATGGGGCTTGGCCTGCTCCCTGAGCCTGGAGGTCCGGGGAGGTGGTTGCTGCTCACCCTCCAACTTGAAGACATTGAAGACAAGGAAATCTAATGAGGCTTGGAGAAACAGAAGACTGGGAGAAGTCCTTACTTTGAAGACCAGGAAATCCAATGAGGCTTGGAGAAACAGAAGACTGGGGGAAGTCCTCACATTAATGACCCGAAGAACTTTGAGTGGCTAGGAGCACAGAGAATTTGACTGGAGGAAGTCCTTTGTACATAACAGTGGCAGAGAGGGAAGGGGAGTCCGAGTTTAAATAGGGGAGGAACCAGTTCAGACCAGGTGACTTCACTAGACAAAATATTTTTTATTTTTTTTTTGTATCTGGCATATAAATATTTTCTTTTACATAATTTTGGGTTGCTAAATCCATAAATGTTGACAAAATAATTCTCACACATCAGGTTTTTGAAATATCGCTAAATTAAAATATTACATACTTGTACTATGTGGATACATGAGCTTTTTGAAATATATTTAAAAAAACAATAATGTTACTTGGACTACATATTCAAGATTACTAGTATTAAGCGTTGAAATACATATTTTTTAAATTCAACTATTCATAAAAATAGTACATCTTTCAAAACAGTCAATGAGTAGTCATCCCTTCAAAAATGAGTTGCTGTTGCTTTCCGCTTATATCCATTCAGTTCACTTGAATCCGTAGTCAGAAGCCAACAATAGTCCCCCATCATTGATGGGTCCCATCGATCCTGGTAGCTGTTTTCCATTTCCAGAATATCCTGGTGGAAAAGTTTACCTTGCTCGTCGCTTACCGCCCCTAGATTTTTAGGGAAATAGCTCAAGTGTGAATCCAGGAAATGAATTTTGAGCAACATGTTGCATCCAAACTTGTGAAAGTTCTGGAGGAGGTTTGCGACCAACCATGTGCTTGTAGTTCTCACTCTTATTGTTGCCCAGAAAGCCAGAGATGGCATCCTTACAAGATTTCTAAGCAGTCAATTCCTTCAGACTGAGATGTGCATCGAATTCTGGATCGTTCAAAAGCTTTCTAATTTGGGGTCCGACAAATACCATTTCCTTTAATTTAGCTTCACTAAGTTTAGAAAACTTGGACTTCAGGAATGCAAACCCCTCTTCTTCTTTCTCCATGGCTTTAACAAAGTTTTTCATGAGCCCTAGTTTTATATGAAGGGGGGTGGGGTATTATGATTTTAGTAGGTTCCAACAAAGGAGCATGTTTAACGTTTTCCTGACCAACAACATATTTGATTCGCTCTGGCAAATTTTTCCCAACATAGTGGGCCTTTCTGTCAACTGTCCCACAGGCACAAGAAGCAACAGTATTTTGTGTAGCCGCCTTGCAGTCCAAGTACTAATGCCACAACTTTCAAGTCGCTATGCACCTGCCACTTGTATTTGTGGTGCTGTATTCCTTCCAAGATCGTGGTCATACTCTCGTAAGTCTCCTTCATGTCCACTGCATAAGCCAATGGTATCGAAGGAAGGTTGTTCTTGTTGTGTAACAACACTGCCTTAAGACTTGTTTTTGATGAATCTATAAAGAGACGCCACTCATCTGGGTTATGTTGTATACCAAATTGCAGGAGGAGTCCATCAAAATTTGTACATAAGCATTCTGCATTTCGCATTTAAAAAAATTCTGAGAATGCTTTGTCTTCTTCGGAAGCTTGGAATTTTTGTACACTCTGCCAGTAGGTTCCACTGTTGCAGTCTAGATCCTAGAAGTTCGGCATGTTACTGGGATAGTTTAAATCTTGGACAAGATTGTTAAGTTCTTTGCCATCACAGTATTTCTCAGCATCTTTGTAATCCTCGTCGGATACTTCTATGACATCTGTGTCTTCTGGTGGTTTTGGGACCGGCAAGTTTTATCCATGGGGCACAGGCTTCATTGCAAAAAACACATCAGGGTATTGTATCAAATGTCGAGTCTTGGCTTTAAATCCTCGTATTTTCGTCATGCTAAAATAGCAATTTCTAATATTGTCAGTTGGTTCCCGCCAAATCATTGAAACTGCAAACGGCATTTCATGTTGTCCTTTTAGCCACTCAACTAACATGACAGCACACGAAATACACAAAACATGAGGTGCCCAATTCTTATCTTGGTCTCCGAGGTGACAGCCAAAGTATAAATTGTACACCTTTTTTATTAAAGGCGTAATTGTTTTGTGTTGACTCTTTGCAATGAACTTGCCACACACGTAGCAGAAGCTATCTGGATGATTCCTGCAAGATCCGCTCTTCTTACTCGATGCCATGTTGTATGAAGAACACACAAACTTAAACTGCCTATTCAATTATGCTACCCATCACCCGAAAACGACAAGATTGAACATGTCGCATTTATTCGCACATGAAACGAAACCACTACTTCAAAGGAATTTGTGACCTATAGAAATAAATAAATTAAACTATTTATTAAATTAATCAAATCACAAGAACATTATATGCTTTGAATTCTTGATTAAATATACGTAGGTGTATACTAATAACGTAACTGTATACCCATAATAACAGTCATATCTGAAAAAACAGATGTGATATTAATTTTTTATTAGTAGATTCAAATTCAGCACCTAAAAGTTAGTTATAATAACGTGTTCCGGTGCAAGGTACAAAATGACTGTTAACTAAGTAGTTGTTCCTGGAAGGCAAAGTTCCAGAAGCAAGTGCTACGAAACCGGTTGGTCGGGTTCAGGGTCGACCAGTCGTGTCGTAACAGCTTTGAGTATTTAATAAGAAACATTTATACAAATTTTGGATAGAGTTGCCATTGCATTTCACTATTGAGCTTAAGAATTTAACTAAATTTTGAATGGAAATCCTTAAACCCAACATAATTTCTAAGACATTATACATCCAGTAACACATTATGCTTTTGTACAATGCATGACACGTGCTTCGGTTCATTTCAGACGCCATCACCAGGGTGCTTTTGACGCTAAGGGGCCGATATTTTAGAGAAATGATAAGTGCCATGTTATGAACACAATGCCTCAAACAGAGTGAAAATCGGGCAACCAAAGCAAGAGTTATCAGGAAATTCATGTACCCTGTGACCGCATGGCAAACGAAACAACAAGCGATATGAGGGTACACGGAACAGTGTCACACAGAAATGAACACAAATGAAATGTGCAGTTTAAATAAAATGTTCACAGTGGCCACCATTTCATACCAATTCCATGCCCTGGCACATTGAGTAGCATTTGTGGTGGTATTTCTGTACATATTTCTGCATGCATTTGTTCCACTAATACTTTGACATCTGCTTCCCTGTATAGCATTTACATGCTCTTCATGTTGAAGAAAAGAACTAGCTGGAAAGCTTCCGCCAGGTGCTGCACTTCTACATTTTTCCTGATAACTCAGACTTTGGTTGCCGGATTTCTACTTTATTTCATACATTGTGTTCATAACATGGCACTTATCATTTTGGTAATTGATAATTTCTCTAATTGATATCAACCCCCTAGCATCAAAGACACCAAAGTTAGCATTCCAAAATCTTGATAACACTTTCCAAGGTCACCAGTGGGCGCATGGTCAGATGGCCCCCAACCTGTTGAGTACATGTCGTGTGTGTTTTCATTCCTCCAAGCTTCATTTACAAAAATACAGGCATAAACCAGACTTACGAATCACCCAGTACAATATTTTTTAAACAAGAAAACAATTTAATCGGTATTGTATTTCATCCAAATTTCAGTGCAAACGAGGCACGTGACATGACAGCTTATCAGAATCGTTATGCATTATTAAATCTATAAACTATTGAAAATTATTTCCTCATAAATTGGTTAATAATACATTATAATTCATGCAATAAAATATTATCTGTTGTGTTGTGTTGGAAATAAGTAAGTAGGGGCAGAAAGTTGCCAACAATCGCACAGAGATGCCGGTATGTTAGTTACTAAAGCAAGGAAATAAGCAAAAGCTCATTTTTATGACTTCCAAAAAATTAAGAAATATAAATATACAAAGTGGAAGTGAAGTCCTTTGCTCCCCCCCCCCAAAAAAACTTTTCCATTTGCACATACAGTAGAACGCCGTTTATCCGCACATCAATCATCCGCAATGTCAATTATCCGCACACCTAAAACACACTTCTCGCGCCGTATTACATCGCATATAGCAAGCATCATCAAAGCCCAAAATGAAGACATTTTGAACTATGCATCCATGTTAGATAGCAGAGAAGGGTCTAAAAGAAGTAAAACTGTGTTCTGTACGTGTTTTTCTGCAATATTAAGTAAAGTAAACGCATGTTCAATTATCCACAAAAATCGTTATCCGCACAACCCATGGTCCCAATTAGTGCGGATAAACGACGTTCTACTGAAAATTAAAAATATGAATATGCAGCGACAGCAAGTCGGATGCTCTATCCAGTGGCACAAAATTTATTTGATCTCTGCAACTGCCTTCAAGGTTATCCAAAACCTAACTTTGCGAATACAATAGCTGGAGCAAAGTTTCCAATTAGTACGTTGAAGAGGACATTTAGATTTGTACGACAGAGTAACTTTTAAGTGAAATGGAGGAGAGGAGAAGCGGCAATAAATTAATTAGTTTTTGCAATTTCGCGGGAGACGTGTGTTGCCATGGTTGTTGCAGAGGTCAAATATTTTGGTACCATTGGATAGAGAACCCCTGACTTACTGTCACTACACATTCATATTTTTAATATACAGTAGAGTCCCGGTTATCCCCAAGCGATTGGGAACATGGGTTTATAGGAACTTTAAGTCTTCTTTTCGTACAGGGAATAAACCCTGTCAGTTTGCCCAACGAATTCGGCAACACCCTGTATATGTATAGTACATACATACATACGTAATACGTACCGTACGCATTACGTACAGTGTGTAAATTGTAAAATACTTTTTTTTGAAGATGCTCCATGTTATCCGTTTTTTTTTATTATCCGCGGAAGGCCGAGCCCCGACCCCCAGCGGATAATCTAGACTCTACTGTATGTGCAAATGTAAAAAAAATTGGGGGGTGGGGGCAAGAAACTTTACTTCCGCCGGCCCTGTATACATGGTGTTGCAAAACTGTATGTACAAACTTTCAGTGTATGTAATGGGCATGAAAACAAGACGTGAACTTCATATGACCCCATGTCCGTCGACGCTTGGTTTTGTCGGTAGCCCCCGAAACGTGACATCCGTAATGTATGCTCCCTAATGTGAATGCATGTCTCGCGAAGCCGACGTGCCGGCCCTAGGAATGAGGGGAGGAAGTTATCCCAATGCATTTGTACAGTTTGGACACCAATAAGTCAACATTTATTCACAAGAGGTGTTCGAAATTGCAGCCCATAACAAAATGACATGCGCGTAAACGCGCGACCTCCACAATTAATGCAATTCGAGTTGTGATTTTTCCAAACTAAACTGCAAGTTTTCGTTGATTACATTAATTGCGGACAGAGGCTCTATTTTAAAATTCGGGCACAACAGTGCGATCTGAAATACTGTTCTGAATAACTTTGCCTCTGTATAGTTTTTCTTGTATCTTGAACGGTTTAATCATAATTGTACTCAAAAAGTGTATGAAGATTAATTCTTCAAATTTCGGTTGATTTCAAAAATTCATCACAAATCTTTAGTTTAACCTGTCATGAAAAACTAAAGACCAAAATGCTCTAGTTAACTTGGCCTATCTGGTTAATTTTTATTATGTTTATGGCAACCAGTGTCTTCAAGACGGGGGAGTATAACCCGAACTACGATCACCACCCGCCACCTGGTCGCGAAAAACCAGGAAAACGTAGTCGAACGTTTCAACGTACAGTGCATATCGCCTTAAAAAAACATTTGTTCAAAGATTTCCAACTAACTATCTTTTTAATAGGGTGTTGCAAAATGCAATTTTTGACTTAATTAGTATGCCACAATAAAAAATGGTTGCCTGACACTCCTGTACATGGACATTGTAATAAGTTAATGTACATGTTGATAGAATATAAGGACAATTACAGGGCAATGGGACTTTAATGATGATGATAAAATGCAACAGTTACAATGAACTTTTCTGGAAATTTGACATAAATATCATAATTCTAACAAAAGAGTCAGGAATTTGAACAAATCTATATAGGCAGGGAATTCTTTTATCCTCAAAAATGATTTTTGCAGGTTACACATTGAAAAAGTTCATCAAACCTTTTTTATTTGTGAAGTGTGCTTTTAGGTGTATTTGTAAAAATAATGAAATAGAATTTTTAATGTTTTTTTTTGGGGGGGGGGTTAATTTGTGTGTATGCTGTGGTATTGGCAAATTATATACATTATGATTTCAGCATTTGTTCCCTTTTTTACAAATGGAGCAATATTCCAATACTAAAAAGCTAAAAATATTGTTTTGTTTGCATATATGGTATAAATTAGTTTACATGTATCCTATATCTAGACAAACTATGATTTGCAGAGAAGTACTGTAGTACATTAATGATAGGCAGACAAACAAAAACCAATCCTTACCCTATTGCACATAAGGATTTTAGTTAGTTTTTCAAATGTGCCATTTCAATTAGCTGGCACATTGTTACATGAAGTAATCGCACCACGATTACTAAAATGGTAATTTATTGGAAGTCCGTTTAGTACAATGTAACGAATACACGTGTAAAAACAGAAACAATGCAGAAAACCTGTCAGATGCAGTTCTAACTAAATACATTGCGTTAAAAAAAAAACAAGTTTTCACGACCATAGATCGATAATCTCGTGAAATAATCAGACCTGATCGTAACAATGAATTAATACTAGTAGTGACTTGACATATTTTGCCACTCGGGTACCGGTACCGTAATTTGCAAGTCGAATGCATTGCACGTACATGACGCGTTCCTCGGAGTTTCGAGATGAAAAGATATACAAAATGAAAATATGTGTCGTAAGGAAAATTAGTGTGCAGGATCAATGTCTTTGGGAAATAATGAGCAGTGCCATTAGCGCAGATATAGAATTCAGGGCCGGATTGTTATTGTTATCCCATCGGAATCGTTGTAGTCTTCAGCATTGGGCAGAGAAGCACGAGGGATTCAAATCAAAGATTCTTGTTGACCTTGTTGAACAATTTGTTGGCACATAGTCAGATTTGCGATCCTCCGTATATTGCTACGATCCTTCCCAGTGGTAAGGGCTTTCCCCCAGGCTGGAATTGGTAGTGTTTATGAACCGCGGCGAGCTCTGGCTAACTGGTCCGTTTGAAGATCGGTTCAAGTGTTGAAGCAATCCAACTTGACTTTGCACTGGAGTTTGCATGTTGTTCACAGATGCAAGTCCCAGTGCAGATTGTTCTGCTAAAGAAAACCCAGTCAAAGAAAACGAAAAGGTTATGAATTTGCTGTGGAGTAGTTAAGACTTGGTTAACATGTAATTATGTATCAGTGGTTTCAAGTTCCAATTTGGTATATGTAGTTCATATTAAATGATCTGCTTTAAATTTTAGGATTTTTTGTACACAACATTTTAGTCTATTGTGTGATTGCATACAAAAGATAGAAAAACACCCACAATATGGATTGTATTACTTGCTACTTGATTTATTGTAATTTTTACAAATATTCAGTTATTTTATGGTCCTTTTAAACAGTGATCTATCAATTCGCAAGTAATTAAATACATTAGTACTAGCAACTATTGTGGAATATGTAATGTTTTCATTTCACATTAAGATATTTAATAAATCACTGTTTATTACCTGAAAATCTTAGGAATTAACAGTAAATAAATTAAAGTCACACCATGTCAGATTTGATATAATTAGGAGAAATTGATATTAATTATTTGTACCAAGGGCCTGTGGAAGTTTGTGATTCCTCTTGACAAGTAATCTCACGGAGTTTCCTCCTTGCTTGATGATCTCGATTGCATCTGCATGAGTCATACTTTTTGTATTGATGCCGTTGATTTCGATTATTTGGTCCCCAACCTTTACGAGAAACGTGTCAACATCTATTACGGAACTGTAGGCAACCGGAATTCATGCACTCGGTCGCATTTCTCTAAACTAACCCTGAGACGCCCATCTTGAGCAGCAGGCCCCATTTCAGCGATTCGCAACACGAATAAGGGCATGTTCTGGAATTCTTTGCCACCGCGAATGCTGAACCCAAACCCTCGTGTGCCCCTGAGCAATTCGACCGCATAATATTGTTCATCTTCCTCACCCTAAAAAGAGTATGGAACTGTAACTTAAAGGTGTATGTACTTTGGGCATACAGTCACGCGTTCCGAAGGTGCCGTGAAATTTGCATTGATAAATTTCAATGTAGCTTCGAAACGTGTGACAGTTCACCTTCTTTGTTTAACATATTTGCATGTACGCGCAATAGCAATACCTCACCGTTTATCCGGTATTAAGTATATTAATTGCACAGTGACAATACCTCGCAATTGTGTAAGTGTGGAATTAAATGTGCCACCCTTGGGTTTTTAAAGATCCCTTGTAGCAATCTGGGGCAAGTGGCAAGAGCTGAAGTGATAACAGAGGAGTTGACTGGTTAGTAATATGTGGGGAAATGTGGATGGCGAGAAAACAAAGGAGATTTGCTTGCAGTGTTGCATCAGCAGCCAGTACCGTGTAAATGTCATGCAAATTAGGACGAAATACATAAAAGCACGTGCAAATGTTAATATAGATTTTTTGTTTATCTTCTGTCAATAATAGGAAAACACAAGCATAAAATGCATAGCTTATATCTCATGCAAAGATGGTGAAATCATAGAAGTAGAATGAACGTCATTTCTCTCTCCGCCAAAGTCCCACTTAAATGCAGATACTATTCGTTTTAGAATCCGTAATCCCAGTTCAATGCAAAAGTAAAAGTTTTCGCCAGTGATAAGTACGTCTATACTTTGGTTCTTACGTGAAGGGATGTTGAAGTAGTGCTCGATGTGTCATCTGTGGAAAAACAAGGAATATATATATAGAAAGGCAATTGATTTAACATCTACCAATTTTATTATAGTGATACCAGTAAATTTGCCAAATTTCCCATTGATATCACAAAGAAATATACTTAATTTGAAGAGTAACACCGTACCCGTATGATCTCTGCATTGTAATTACCTAAGGGAGGTCCTATCGTAAGTGTTACAGAATAGCCAGATTCTTTAATCAGATTGACAATGTCCCCGTGATGCATATTGATGATGTCCGTATTATTAACGGCCAGGATTCTATCTCCAACGTGAAGCTGACCGCATCTTTCGGCCGGACTGTGTTCTATAAGTCGACCTGTTAAGTAACAGAATAACTTTAAGAGGGTTTTTTTTCTACAAGAAAACACATTGCCCAAGGAATGTAAATTTAGCCTAACCAATGGTCGATCCGGCACGTGTTACGGAAGAGATAATGACGAAACCAAAACCTTCGTTTTCACGTCTTGTCACGGTGACTTCGTACGGAGCTTGGTGTAATGACTCGGATGGTTGAATGCGCCTCCTAATGCCTAGGGTAACTCTTCCGTGATGGGCCGCATTACCCATCAGTTGAACGACGTGATGATGAGAGGTGTGAAGCACCGATTGGCTATCGACCATGACGATCTCATCACCCGTGCTCAAGCGACCATCCAGGTCAGCGGCACCTCCTGGCACAATGTGGCCAATGGAAACCTTGAATAATTCCAATACTTCCTTTAATAACACACAGAGACATGCAATCAATGGTGAAACGGGAACATTCAAACCTGAAACAAATGAAAATATTTTTTTTAAGTCGAAAATATAATGTACAGGAAAGTTTAGTTGACAACATAGGACAGTGATTTGAAATATTTTTGGGGGCAACGAGGACTCGATAAACATAAATGAAATTAGAACAAAAGCACATTCTTTGTAATATGATAGTATCCAAATTGTTCTGACATCAAAATTCATTTTATCGCATTTATTTGATGTTTTTTATACTTATAATTGTATTGTGTGTATAAATAGATTCAACAAAACTTTTGAATTATAAATCTAGGATTTTCTCCCTTTCAAATCAAGGGGTAAAAAGGTTCTCCGAATACTTAACATTGCCAGAAGGGCTTACCCGAGTTTGACAAGTCAAAAACTTCACTGAACTTTTTGATGTTTCCATAACGCTTTGAACTTTTGAGTGATTATGTTGCGAGTTCAAGCTCAGTGAAGTGATGGGAAAATGTGGTAAATTGTGCATAGCAATAACAGGAATATTAAACAACAGCTGGTGCATGCACCTATAGCAAAACTACTTTTTTTGTTGTTGTTGCGGTTGTGAACAGAACACAGTACAATGATGTGTATAGAGTACATAATAGATGAACGCGGCCTACCTGAGAGCCCTCCTCCTTTCCGCCAACAATACGGAAACCGAATCCGTTTTCATGTCTCATCAAGGTGACAGTGGTTTCCACACAATCTCGGAACAATGTTGGCGCACCCGTGCGGTCTCGCGGCGATTGGATGCGGCTCACCAATCCCGGCGATGGCTGCTCGTGTTCAAAAGACGTGCTTTGTTTCCTCTGGCTTGCGTTGCCCGTGTCTTGCCTTTCCGCTTCTATCAATATAAACATTACATATTAAAAATCAGAATAGATAGATACGCCATTTATATTTCTTTTGTGATATCCCATATCAGGCACGGCTTTCTCGATTTTTGGCATAAAACTTTTAATCCTGTCATTACATTTCCAAAATTTCCCCGGTGATTACCAGGCCCTGGTCGGAATTCTTAAAAAGAAAATAGTCTTAAGTCTGAATTATACCACACAATATTGAAATCAGATTCAACATGGATTGAAGTAACTTCAGTTGTTTAACAATCAATCAATTCGTAATTGTGTTGCCATTTTATTTTTTGACTTGTCGTACTATACTGTATATATTTTTGACCAAATGCCCAAAAAGGCTTACCCGTGTAGGTTGGTTGTATCCTTTGCAAGTGTGTAGTACCATAGTAAGTAGCCGGACGGGAGGTCCGTAGGTGACCGGTTTGTCCGTATGTAACTTCACTGGACACGTAAGGAGTCCTAGCAGCCCTTACTCGGATATCGGTGTCATCCCGAAAGTTGCGATGCCAACCGGTGTTTAGCATTTCTTCGCCATGCGATTTCGAATCGCCGTAGATTGCGTTCATCGCTGCTTCTTTTGCATCCACAGAAGAACCATTTGGAGTTTTGGGGCGTGTAGTCCAGTTTCGCGTGTCCACTAGAGGCGTCTTTGGTCTGTTCGGGATCACTTCCTTCTCACGTGTACTATACAGTTCCGCTGTTGGGGTTTTGCTTCTGTACATACCCTGAGCTATTGTCGGCGTAGTCCCTTCTGAAATTGCACATCATCATTATGACATTGAGATATTCTAATATTTGTATTATTTCCTTTTTTGGAATTATTTTAAGAACTCCACAACAGAACGAGTAATTTGGATGGATTGTGCTGATGATGAACACATGAAATTGGTCCCATATCAATTATGTTTCATTGATATCTATTTTAGTGATGGAATTACATATAAAACACTAATTTGCAGAACTTCTTTGGCATTTTGACAAAATCACAATAATCTCGTAATAAATATGTAACATTTGTAAATCTGAAATAAGCATAACTTAGCTATATTCACAATAACAGTTCCAATTATTTGACAACGTTCATTTGGAAGCTTTTATTATGCAAACAAATTTCAGTTTTTCACACAATCATCATGAAGGCAAACCAAGTCGACAAAATAATGTTAACTGCGAATTAAAATTATGTTTAATCCCACAATTATTTATTAAATTACCTCCAAGACGTTTAAAAATTCATCCAAAATGCTTATATTTTTTAGTTTTTTTACTTTTAAAATACACTGTAATTTTCTTTGAGGTCAACACTTAGTCAACCCTTCCAGAATTCCCTTTCCCCACTGCACAATGTTTATTTTGCTTATATATACACTTACCATTGCCCAGTGAGATTCTGGAGGCACTCGTTGATGAATTGAAGGCATTATTCCTTGGAATGGATGAATCATCCGGAGACTTTCCCTGTACGCACAACAAACAGATTAGTGCTCATAAAGCAAGGGCAAATTCTATTCCAGTTTCAAGAAACAAACACTGTAATTTACCTTGATGGATCGTGGTCTCGCTTTCGTCGGAGACGACGCACCACCACGTTGTACCGTGATGATCGCTTCCAGATTCTTGGGGCAATCTTTGAGCACTTGCACAACAACACCATGTTCCAGACCTCGCACACTGCGTCCATTTATCTCCAAAAGTATATCCCCTTCCTGTAATCGGCCGCACCTCGGACGGTCCAAAATCTTCTTCACTTTCTGTCCGTAAGCACTGTCCGCTATCGTAAAGCCAAATCCCAAAGCTCCTTTGATAATGTGAACCGTGAGCAGCATTCCGTTGACCGAACCGTAATTTTCGCCAGAATCGGCAATATCGATATCTAAATTTCAAAACCTTACATTAGTAACACGATCTACTAAAAGTCATAACGTACAGAACTTTGTATAGTATTGGCTAACCCTTGTCGCCTGTGTAAAAATGTATGATGTCTGGTGTTGTATCTTTGCCGGGACTCGGGTTATGCCGTTGTCCGATGTTAGAGCCGTCAAGTGATGGTTTCGCGGTAAGATGCGGTGCAGATTTGTTACTCTGCTGATGCTTGCCAAATTGCGGAGGCAAATGTTGGGGGTTTTCGTTGGACACTGCCACAGTGGTCACTATATCATTGTTCGGGTCATCCGGGTCGAACGGTAGCGGGTAGCCTCTGCATACTTCTAAGTGAACCCGTTCGCCAACGGGAATGTTTTGGAACATTGTGACCACGTCGTGATGAGTGTAGCCTAGTACACAGACATCATTGACGTAGACAAGAACATCGCCTGTGTTCATAAAAAAGTTGCAATTGAAATTTAATCTTGTTAATGATTTTGCGTACCGTGAGAAGTTTTAAAGGAAGATTCAAAATTGCTAGTGTTTTTGAACCAAAGGGATAAAATGCATTGATAAACGGTTATTTTTATGTCATGTTTTTGTCTTGGTTACATTACTTAATTGCCTAATTATATTACATTACTTGGTAAGCATTTCTTCCAAGATTTCCAATTAATTATCTTTTCAATGGAGGTCACGAAAAAGATTGCTTGACACTGGATTAAACATATAATACACTGTCTTTTTTCTATTATAAAATTGCTTCAAGTCAGGCCAAGTAAATCTTATGAAGTACAGGGTAATAGCTAAAATACTAGATAAGATATGAGTTGCACAATTTTATTATTAGTGGAATTACTGGTGGTAGAATGTACACTGCATGAGAATTTTAATGCTGTAATGAGCACCTTGAAGCAATTGTCCATCTTTCCACGCCGGCCCATTTTTGACTACGGATTTAATCTGAAGGAATTCCTCCGTGTCTTCATCTCCACCCACGATCGTGAAGCCAAATCCTCTTGGGCTTTTTGCTAAGATGGTCCTAATGCAAGCCCCATGCAATTCGGATGGGTTGCACGTGAAAAACGGTTGGGATGAAGTGTCTGCAGTCCACATTAATATGTTAAATAATAATATGGAGAGAATTTCAAAACTAGCAGCAGCGTGATATGCACTTACTCGTCTGCGGTTGCGTCTCACCGTTGCTCTGTTCGTTGTTGTCCCTTATAGGAGCAGCAACAGTATCCTGTTGGCTTTGCTCTAGCTCGTCTGAACATAACGAACATGTAATATATTTACAGCTTAGTACAGATATTAATTAATCTGGTAAAAGTTTGTAACGATGATCTACAAACCCGGTATGTGCTTAGCTTGCAAAACTGGGTTCTCGTACTGTGTTCTCCTATTTATATGGCTAGAAATACGAGAAAATGGATTTCAAATTTCATTTCTGCTAAGAATATATATCAGAAATTCTAAAAGTTTCACTTACTCGATATAATATGTTCCAAACTGTGGATCGTCTATTTGCTCCCAACCATATGGCAGTTCTTTTGTTTAAAAGAAAAACATTTTAACGTTCAAATTTAATATTACAGCAACACGACACAATATGACACAATATGCATTTTGCAATAAACCCAGCCCAAATCATACAGATAATAAAATTAGTTATAGGTACTACATTTAGTTACAATTATTTAAATACGTACTTAATTTTCCCATACAAAAAAACCCCGATTAAGTGTCTTAAATTAGGCCTAAAATGCTGTACTAGATCTAAACAAATATTATGGGGAAAATTCTGTATAAAAAGTTCATAAGGAAGTTTTGATTAAAATAAAATACGCACTTAAAATAGCAAAATGTATACAGTATACTCAATTATATCTATTTGTTTGTATTGTATGCTATTTTATTCCATTTAAAGCCATTAAAGTGAGCAACCCTAGCTGACACAACACACCACAAAGCGGTGATCTGTGACCTCTCATGTCCAGTAATCAATTATCCTTATTGTTAAAATTAATGGCGCCATTTTAATTACAATAAACAAAGTGCAACTCCTTCATTGTTTTACATTATTCGAACAAAGAACACAATGGGTTGCATGTACCATCATCCTCGCACTCTTCGATAGCCTTCTTCTGAACTTTGGCCAGTCTCGGGTCAAGCCAATGAGAAGTTCCAGAGTTGTGGCTGATAAACAGATGTAGTTTTTTGTTACCACAGTTAAATAGGGGCTGGGGGAAAGGATGGGGGGGTTGAAACATCACACATATGTATTTCTTTAGGAGGGGGGGGAGGAAGAAGAAGAAACAGAGATGTAAAGCAGATGGTCTTACTCAATGAAGTATGGCTCGCCTTGCTCTGTGTATGCTTTTTCCCAATTGGAGGGCAAAGGCCCCAACTCTGGTGGGGTTCCTGAAAAGTCTTGTGTTTGGGGCTCCACACTCTTGGCTGCCATTGCTTCCACGTTAGACCGATTTCTTCGTCTTTTGCCTTCGGAAGAGGGATGGGCACCTGGTAAAACCACCCCAACACCACCACCACCACCACCAGCTGCTCCAGAACCTCCTAGCAGAGGTCCCAGATGAGGTCCATAGGTGTTACCAGTGCTGTGAAACCGTGCTGATGTCACAGGGTTATCCTTCAAAGGCTTGGGAGTACCATAATGATTGCCTGTATATAAGAAATGAAATACATATCTATATTGTTATCTTGGTTCAGAAGTGAAGTCGACATGGCAGGCAACCGTGGTAATCTGATATAGTTGCTCGGTTATTATCACTATATACTTCATTTAGTATGTGCAAAACTACTTATTTTGTTGCTAAAACTTGCAACATAAACTCAAAACATCACTCTGTACTGTGTTACCACAGATACAGGTACAATATATAGTTGCTCAAATGATTAACTTCCTCCAATTACATATATGACATCCTCAATATTCAAACTCGTGCTAATGATTAAACAATTTTCATGACTAATACTTTTTAATGTGCTAGTCCTAATTGGTTTTGGGCAGAAATAACTAATAACAGCAGTAAATTGGTTTTATTGTTGCAGTGCAGACAAAGAATTCGAACTGAAGTAAATTTAAGAAATAAAAGTCAATCTAGTTCATAGTTCAGTTATTTTTGTCACAATTCATATGATGAACTAAAGTACAGTATAGTTATATTAGTACTTGATTGTTTTCTCGGCCTATCCGGATATTTATTCTAGAAAATCTGATCACTATCAATAATAAATAGCCTATACCCTACCTTCATAAACACCACTTTCCAGCAAACTTCCGCTTCTTTCCAACACCATAAACGCTTCTAAGGTGAGAAAAGTATAGTCAACACCATCCTTTTCACCTTCTCGTCTACTCCTCGTTGTACCTGCAATATCGACCCCAAAAATAGTTTCAAACTTTGTCCATGGAACCTTCAAGATATGGAAACTTTATCTGGCCCATATGATTATAGTAGTAAATATAGGCACATCCGGGCACCTGGTTTTCTAAACGTTTATTATTTATGCAGGATTCGTACATGTTTTGCTCACACACACAAAAACCTAAGAACTTTTCTAAGAACTTTGTAAATAAACACTGATGAGGTTCAAATTCTCCATTTCATAACAAATATATCGGTGCAATGTGATGTAATTTCGATAGATGAGATTGCAAGAGAATAGATTAAATGTACTTCGTGTGCCGGTACCAAACCGTGATTTTAACATTAGTACAGAAATAATGAATATCTATTCAAGACAAAATGCAAATCAACTTACATGGCACAGTTCGAAGATACAGGTTATCCCGTATAGTATTTTGCAGATCATGATCTGGAGATCCTTTTAAGAAACGAGCATTCAGATATTGACGAAGATCTTTCGGCAGTAAACCTGGAAAACCCAAAACAAAACAATTTTTCGGCCTCAGTTAATTAGCAATATTTTACAAAATCTATGCACTATTCAAACAAGAAAAATAATCCAAACTTCCTTTTGCACCAGAGTTAGTAAACTGCATGGTTGAATTGTTTACATGTGTCGTGTGAACATTGCATGTACATAGTTCACACATACTCCATGATGAAGATATTGTTTGATAATAATTGATAATTAATAAGCTTACGGCTGTCAATTTTAATCGAAATGCGTGAGGGTTATTATAAAACGAGTTAAACAATTATATATTGGTTTCATTTTGGAAATCTCTACCATATAACAAGATCTTATCATTATCGCGCGCAATTTAATGAAATAATTATCCAGAATTCGGCTTTTGTGCATGCTTATATATTTTGATTGTGCAGGAATAACAAAAACGTTTTCATAAACATAAAACATATTTTGTAAAGTGCAGCTTTTATTATTATATTACATAATTATGATTTAAAGTAGGCCTACATTTAACAAAATGTCTGCAATACTTTATAACTTACGTTGGAAAGATAAATATGGGATAACTTTCTGTTATAACTTACAAGGTCCAATTACTAACGCATTTAGTAAATTTAAATTTAATTGCATATGTATGAACAATGGGAATGACGATCAATGATTTTCCCAGGATTTCCATGGCCAGTTACTTTACAAATTCAATGACATTTACAGGAAAGGAAATCCTTTTGTAACAGTAGCCACAATGTTAATTGGGCAGCATTTTTCTGACAAGAAATATTACACATGACTTAAATTACTAACAGAAACATATGTTTATTGATGTACACTTTGACATTGCTTCCTTCTAACACATATAGAATTTCCTATTCCACTCTGAACACTAAACTAGTATTTTATGTTGCCATAAAATGTTGATGCTGAGTGTATTTTCAATGTTACACACTGGTCAACCTTGTAATTGAACCGCCAGTGTTTCATGTCTAAATTGCAAATGCCACACCCACTGTCCCCTGTGATTCTCTAATCTGTAATGTAATCCACATTTCATCCATGTTCGTTCACATGTTTCCAGTCAACTTTCGAGCAAAGGGATGGTTATCGTTTTGTTTGTTATTGTAATAACATGCGTCGCCTAAACATCAAACTAAACTCCGCCCACAAGATTCCCGCCATTTGCCAAGAAATGGCGCCCTATATTTATTTCCCATATCTGGTCTCATCTCATGTCAGTTCTGTTTGGTTTAGCTACATCTAGTAGTTGTGTGTTTTCATTTATAAGGTCGGTTTGTACAATTCGAGCGTTTCTTTCCGGTTCTTTATTGAGTTCAGTTCGACCGCGCATCCGGTCGACCTTCGATGGGGAATTGAAAAAGGCGTTCCCGGACCTCATGACGCTGCTCACGTGACGCTGACGTTCTGTGACGCCAGCGTAGCAGTGTCGACAGCTATTTTTTGGTTTCAATTCATAATCCGTAAAACAAAACAGAAAAGCACGT
>WWPM01024526.1:0-23216 GCA_023279145.1 Glomeris maerens | reverse complement strand
AAAGGAGGAGATTATGCAGGTCTAGCCTTTGGTGCCCACCTCTACTTCAGGCGCCTGGTGAACAACTGACCAACAAGTTTGCACGTATCCATCCGCAAAATATATCTCTAAGTCCAGTGGAATGGAAACATTGTTACCACAGCAACAAGCGATCAATGCCAACTTCGGCAAACGGCATCATTTTTTTTCTGGGTATTATACTAGACTCGGTTAACCGCATCAATTTTTCACCCATTCGCAGAACTGCTCTGTTGCATGTTACCAATACAGTATGCGTCTTAATACCCCAATGACTTAGACAAAACGGTCGTTTGCCATATCAAATAATCCCTATACACTCGTAAAGAAAAGTCTTTGAGGCACGAATGTTCTTTATTGCTGAAACTTTTTCATCAGAAACCAGCTTTTGTTATGGGGACATCGTTGATGTTCAATTTGTGATATTCCTTTGAGGAGGTTGGCTAGTTTAGTTAAAAATTTACCCGAGACACTGATTTTGTGATTAAATTCATCACGAACCTAAAATATTGCTACATACAGAACAGAAAGTTGTGTGACCATAATATGAATGTCTACTAATCTACCCCAGTGTGTACCGTGTAAAAGTTTTGGAAAATCGCAAGAAGTTTTGATAAATACTCAAAATTGCTGGTGTTTTTGAACCAAAGGAAATTAGAAATAACGTTTATTGATAAACTGTTTTTTCACTTAATTGAGCCTCGCATCAATCTTAATTGCGTGGAAAAGCAATCTCAAATTTTTGCATTGATCACGAATAGTAATGTTTAATTGTGATTGAACATTTCTTAATAAACATTTCTTCCAAGATTTGCGAAAAGGATTAATTGCCTAACACTGTATTCTACTCGTTGGGATTATTTTTATTTTCTGTCGCAACTGTTTACAAAACTTTGCGCCACGTGCATCTTCAACTAAATGTAAACCGACTTTATTTGTGTTTCAAATATAAATTAAACTGAATACCTAGTAGCCTACATGGCGATGTTATAAGCACACCTGTGTTTCTGTTAAATGTATTTCTGAGTCTTGGTTTTACTAAGTGGCCCTGCACTTCATCTCGCTGGCTACCAACGTATTTTACCATTTATAGAAGCAATCTTGAACTACAGAACTGCCTATTTCATACATACTGCATCTATACACTGAATCCAATTTTCAATAACTTCAGAAAAGTGAAATGTCGCTTTATTTCCCGTGGAAAATTTATTACATTACTCTACTTTTATTCCTATTTTAGGCATTTCCTTTACAATTCACAAGATATACAGAATCTGCATATGCTGAAGATGTTTATTGAAAACCTTTCAGTGGTATTACATTTTTTCAAATCGTGGTGCATATGTAATGCTGAATCCAAATGTTGGTAATTTTTTCATGCATATTATTACGTTAAAGCGAATTATTTATTGAAGATATTTTTTTGCAAAAATGTGGAACTCTCATTTATATTTTGATAATGCTGCTTGTTTCCACTGTGCAATATAATGCACTTTATACTAGACTTATCTTCTGTAATTAAGCTATACAAGTATATAAAAATTGTTTCCAACTAGTTCTCCAATTGCAAATTGTATTTGGTTCTTGTTTTCATACAAAAATGGCATTGCAACTCAAATGTTGCTGCGTATCATTTTTGCATTACGAGTTTTAAGATAACTTAATGGACGGTGTCATCAATTAAACCTTGTAATTTTGCCAGATACATATTAACATGTCCATAAAAACTTTAAATAATCTACTTTTAGTTTAGTCATCGTATTACAGTTCCTGTTCAAGTTATTTGCGGGAAGTTGGACATTTTTCTTTTTTAAGTTTTCATGTTTCTTGTGAAACTATATTACTATTTACTGAAGCTGCTAACGGAAAACTAAACTAAGGATATACACGACTTCCGTTCAAATGCTGTGTAATATCTTTATTTCCCTTTTACTTGTACATTACATGATAAATTGACGTTTGTTGTGTTTAGAGTTGTCCTGACAAATAAACTTCATTGGTTAGCAAAACTGTGCCAGTCGTTCTTATTATTATTGCATCTTTCCTGGAATAGAAACTACTCAACCAATTGTTTGTCACGCTATACAATGTAAACCTGACAAATAAAATAGAATCGATTGGTACTATTTTATGTGGGCAAAAGTCGTGCGCATGTTGCATTTTAAAATTTGCGTACAATGGAAATTCGGCGATCAATGAGTAAATCTAATTTTGTGACATTTCTTTCTGATTTTCTTTCCACCAGGTTATTATGACTCTTCCATGTCGGCTCATCCGGCTTACGTTAATCCTCGTCCTTGGAAGTATCCTTGATGACCTCACAAGGCTTTACTGAGAAACAAACAAATTTTGCAACTATTTCGATGAGAATGCATGCAAGATGAATCTCACAATGATATGACTGTCGTCGTCTTCACTTCCTCAAATCAAGGGTCAGTATGTACATATATCCATGCAGGATGACCCTTCAAGCAATGCTTCAAGTGATACAGTCAGGCTACTGTAAAATACCATAACCACTCACTGTTGAGGGCAACTTCCGGGAGTAGCTTTTTTATGGAAGTTATAAAAACTCAATATATTTCAATTTTTTTTTTCTAATCCGTCTGCAACCTTGAAGTTTGCTCTGAGCACTGTACTAATATTGGCATGAAATTTGGTCATCAATACATACTTTCATGTAAAGCTCAGATAACACTTACATTGATTAGTTATAATAGTTACAAGCTCATTTAATTTTCTTCAACGCATTGATGGATAATTAATGGCTGTTTGGGAATACAATTGTTGAACAAATTCTAGTGAAAGCCAAAAATTATATCGGAAGATGGGAAACGGTGATGTGTACGCACGTCCTAATTAAGCGGAATCCAATGTATTTTAATTGGTTGGGAATATAATCGCGGATTTGGATTGGCAGAACATTTTCCGGTGTAAAGTAACTGATACATTGGAGTATTCATGCAATGTGAATTCATGTGTAAACTTTG
The DNA here is from genome assembly GCA_023279145.1 of Glomeris maerens. NCBI lineage: Eukaryota > Metazoa > Arthropoda > Diplopoda > Glomerida > Glomeridae > Glomeris > Glomeris maerens. The sequence continues at coordinate 20,208 of WWPM01024526.1, read as the reverse complement.
GAAAGAGCAATGCCCTATGGAGAGTTCTTCAAATTCTCCATCAGCATGCATATCTAAATTACTAGAACAACAATTTATCACTTTCTTCCATGTTTTTTTTGGTCCATCACAAGCAAAGCATGGCAGCACATTTATTATTGTGTCCAGTTTTACACTATTTAACCATTTACAAATATGAAAGACCACTGCTACAGAATTTAAAAATCGACCACCAAATTATAAAACGGATAAAAAAAATGCGAAAATTGTAGTTAAGAGCCCATGCAATAAAAATGGATTTTATATAATTTGATGTTGTGTTCATTATAATTATGCAGGTTTAATAGGGAAGTTGAAATTAAAATTATAACGAAAAATAAGACTTTTGAATTATGATAAAAATTACTGATATAAATAAATATTTATTCTGCATATTCCAACTTAATTGGAACAAAAAATAAAATATTATATGGCAATTAAATTAATATAACTTTCACAATCGCAAGATTATGCTATTGCCTGTGGAGTCTTATGCCCCGCCTACTCAAGTCAATATGGAACGTATTGAGAGAAATACATACCTATGTGAAATATTTCTGCATTGGTAAAAATAATAGATGACCGTCCTGAAAAATAGAGTATATATGTATCCACCTTATGGTAATTTCAAGTGAAGTTCTACGCGGAGTTGTTATTTTCTCGCTCAAAGCGTTGATCCGCATTTTGCGGTGCGGATCGCGGTGTCTGCTTTTTTCACGATCCGCACTGGGAAGCTTCTAGGATTTGGCAACACCGGTCTCCGCCATGTTTACGCGATAAATCCTGTTTCCGCGGAGATGTCGGTTTAGTCATCGTCTTTTGGGGTGCAGCTGTCTTTTCGGATCGATCGTTAATTTTTGCCGATTTCTACAACACGAGAATGACCGAGTTTGGGTTTAATGTGGACGCAGAAAAGTTATCTTCGTAAAATATTTCACTTACAGGTAAGCAAGTGTGACATTTTATTACGTGGCCGAGTTTTGATTGTGTACTTCCTTTTCTTATTGAAATTTCAAGTCTCCACACAAACTATATTTGATGTGTCGCCTTTAAACTCGTCCCATTCATGTGTTTTGCATTATTTCCAGTCAATATTGTTACAAGAAAAGTGATGAACAAACGAATTGCAATTTATAAGTCAAAACCACTTTTAATCTCCAGTTCGCTGATAAGGTTCGTTTGCAATGAGGTGTTTGCCTTGTTAGCAGCATGCAACATTGCCTTGGATATATAAATCAATATAATATTGAGACTATAAGACTCAAATTTCAATTTTGTACGCTGGATTTCGCAAAGGAAGTTATACTAAAGTTGCAATGAAAGCGCAGGTTCTGTCAAATTTGGCATTGTGTCAGCAAAGTTTGATTCACAGATATTACGTGGTCATTTTTTTGGTATTTGTGGCTCTTTTTGTCGCAGATTTTTGTTGTGTGATGACCAGTGTCCTACTTCTCCAAGACATGACCCCGAATTTCATTTCTTGTAGGAAGTTTCAGGCATGACCTCCAGAAATTCTGAACTCCCAAAAAACAAAAACAAAAATGTGACATGAAATTATGGTCATTCGTTTTATTTATTAGTACAGTGTACTATATAAAACCGAATGTACTGAGAAATTTCATAGGAAAATTGTAATACAACAAAGTAAGTATGTGAGAAGAGTAGTTTGCTATCATTAAATGTGAAAGTTCAATCAGTTGCGAAATTTTTAATCTTTGAAAATTAAGTAATGAACTCACTATTATCTATTTATTTAGTTTTAGTATGTAGTAGGGATATTTGTAAATGTTATCATATATTTGACAACTGATAAACTTGGCCATGTACAAAATGTGTAATGTTTAAAATATAACAAGGTTGCTACTTTTTAAAGTGCATACTACACATGTATTTGGAGACGATGCTTTGGTTTCCATTAGCCATATTCATTTTAATGTCTTGCATGCAAATGTAGTAAAATACTTTTCTAGTTCTGTACAGTGTAATCAGTAATCCTAATTTAAATAGCAAGGCCGATATATAATAAATGACAGCTCTTTAGTTTTATAAGATGTTGAAAGACAAATAATAATGAAATAATATCACTGTTGATAGTTCAAAGAATATCAGTGACTTGCGTTTTTTATTCGAGCTAAACCCAGTGAATGGTGTTTTTTTTATTATATTATCACTTTTTCCAAACAATTCCCAAGGATGATTCATATAAGTATGCATGTGTTTCTTCAAGAGTAATAATGGGTTTGGCCAATATCCAAAGGGTTAAAACAGTTTGAGAAATTGCTGTTAGACTGTGAAATCGATATACAGGGTGTTTCACAATTCAGCGGACAAACTGACAGGGTATATTCCCTGTGTTTCTAAAAAACTAAGCGTTTGGGGACATGGGTTCATAGGAACTTTGTCTTGTTTTCATGCAGGGAAAGCACCCTGAAAGTTTGTCCCCTGAATTGTGAAACACCCTGTATATGTACATGAAACGAAGTTTTGCAACAAATCAATGTTCCTAATTGGTTCAAGAAAATATAGATGTGAATGGGCGTTTGAGAAGAGCTGATGGCAGGGCGTTGTCCATTTGCACACTCACTTTTTCATTGTTTTCTCATGAGTTGACTTTAGATAGGCGTAGGCTTTACTGGAATTATTCGACCACAGTTATGCATTAATATATGTGCATGTCTGTAGGCTTTCCTTTTCTTTGCAAGGAGGCCATTCATATACATAACATGGCAGTTCTTTCTGGGTTGGGAGTGTTTCGTTCAACTAATTTCCATCCAGAATTGTGATATCCTGCAAACGCCAAGTTGTTGGTGATGTACGAGTAGACTAACTAGCTGCTAGTGAATTTATTATACTGCATACAATTTGAAAGCTAGAACAATTAACCTAGTCTTTCGCAGACATTTTACAATGTTGAATTGTGTTGCTAAAGAAGGAGAATGTGGCAGCAGTATTTTTGTATTATATTATTGACTGACAGGAATAGCTCAAAGAAAATGTATTTCTGTTTGTGTAATGATGCATTGGCAAAAATTATATCGCAATTGCATTTTTATATACTATTTAGATTGCAAAATTGAAATTACGAAATTATTCGCTATTATATATATATGGCAATTAAAATTGATGTTTTACAGTTTGTGCTTAGTATTTCATACAACAACAATTGAAATGTTGGGTTGTGAAATGCAGAAATTATATTATATTGGGATATTTTTTTATATATATTTTGGGGATTGAAGCCAAATTTGAAGTTGAGAACAGTTAATATTTGTAAAATACATTTCAAAAGATGTATGTAAGTATGTCTCGTTTATGTTGCATGACGTGAGTGAATTTCCTTTACATTTCCAACAAAAAACTATATACACTTGTGTGAAAAAACCAAAGTTGAATTCAAAAGGCCAATGCATTTCTTTCACTGTTTCAATTGCATTTAGATATACATGCTCTGTTGACTTTTAGACGTTAGTAAAAGTTATTTCAACCTAAAATAACTGTTGTTTTTTTTTTCTATACGTCTCCTGCAGAGTTTTTATATAGTATATTTGTTGAGAACTTTGACTCCGGATGGCCTAAGTTCCTATTTGATAGTTTAAATTTATAAGAGACTTTTCCACACACACAGGGGGAAAAAAAAACTCAGTAAAATAGGCAGCACTTGAATTCTGTGCTAGGTTTCAACATCCGGAGTTGCTGTCAAATCAAAATCCTGGTAAAATTCACTCTTCTGATTGAGTATACAGTATTCAGTAACTGGTTGCCCAAATAATAAGAACGTGCAAGTGAAATTTCCAAAGTGGATGATGACAGTTTGAAACTGCGAATTGACAGTGTTTGTATTGAATTTTCTATACTTAGCACGCAGCTGATGCAAATTTATTAATACTACTCGGTAAGATATTGTTGAATCATGGCGTTGTGGTGTAGTAATGTGTTTTTGGGTGTGAAAATTACCGGTGAAACTTAGTGATTTTTCCCCCCCTAACTTGGCTCCCAAATGATGTCATTTATTATGGATATACGCCCCTCAGTGTTAATGTTGATGAGCCGTTGCAGCTGTCTTGAAATGTGCCCTGCATCATATCCTGCAGATTGTTCAATTACCCAGGTCATTCACACATGCTCACTGACAGTACTTTCTATAAGTGAAATGAAGAAGACTTGTTGGTGTCCGGTGCCAAAATATTAATTTCTATGTCTGCATAATTACGGTTATTTATTTCTGGGAATTGTGTGAAAGTAAGAATTTTCTATAGGACTGTTGCCAATGTATTGTATTATTGCTAAAGGTATTGTGGATACATTGAACTGCTATGCCGCCACCTCCACCGCCTCCAGGTCCACCTCTACCACCACCACCACCACCAACAGGCCCATTGGGTGGTGGGGCACGTGGTGGTGCCTCAAATGACAAAAGCCAACTTCTGGCAGATATTCGCAAAGGTACTGGATTGAAGAAAGTAGTAACAAACGATCGAAGTGCTCCGGTAATTGATGGTATGTATAGTTAAAATTATGGAATAACCTTGTTTTATAGCTTGGTTGCACTGGGAAATAAATATTACTACAGTTAATGTGTATTGTCAATTCAGCAAAAAAGCAAAATGGAAGTGGTGATACGACAAGGAGCAATGGAGCTCCCCAGGGTTTGGGCGGACTGTTCGCTGGGGGAATGCCCAAATTAAAAGCTGCTGTACCAGGTAGACCAGGTAACTACTAGGTCTTCTTGTTTGATATGCTATGTTATTCCAATCAATATGTATCTAGCTATATACTATATAAAAATGTAGCCACTTTTCGGCTTTGTCACACAACTCCTTCCAAACTACTGCACCGATTTACACCAAATTTTGGCACAGCGGCTCACACCACACTCTGAGTGTTATTGGGTGCCCATTACCCACCAGACTTACCTCTGAGAGGTGTAATCTTAATCGCCAAGAAAAATAGTGCCACTTGGTGGATGCAACAAATGATATTTAGTTCCAAATTCCCTGTTGCATTCCCAATAAGGTTTTTCGCGGCTTCGTTCCTTTTGTCCTATTCCATTCGTAACTTTCAAAACACAATCAAATCGGGTCGTTCAAAGCAGCAGTTATTCCATTTAACCCCGTGAGTATATTTCCAACTTTCCCATGGACGATATCGATTTTGAAACGTTCTAAATTTGTCAAAGCCTTCAGGGTGAGCAACAGCAACGCGTGGCCGGGTATGGCTTGTTTATAAATATGACGCCGTTTATATTAAAGTCTTGTCATGATTTAGATTTTATGTAATGAATTAAGTTGGGATGCGCTTTTCTGCAACCACTATTTCAACCCATTTTTGTGAAAATGGTTTCATCCCCCCCACAGCAATTATTGATGTTTATTTTGATGGACAAATATGATTTTACATACAACATCCTGAATAGAAATTTTTCATTCCAGGAGTTCAACCTATGAAACCATCAAATAAAATGGGAAACGACGCTGCAGAAAGCAAGAGCAACACTCCGGGCCCTCAACCGAAATTTACGAAAAACAGTGAACTGCCTGCAGGGTACGGGACCATGCGGCGGCCATTCTCAAACGAGGGCAAGCCCCTTGCTCCTATGCCTCCACATGTCGGTCAAGTTTTCAACAAATCCTCTGTGCCTGACATTACAAACAATAACGTGAATCGGCCCAAACCGTCTCCTCAGTTGCCGATGAAACCACAGTCATTTAACGCGCCGAGAATCCAGATCCAGCAAGGTACTACAACAAGAAGTGGTGGCAATCTGGGCTCCAAACCATCTCCTCCTCCTAAAAGCCCTGGTACAAACGCGAACGTGCCACCGGCCCTACCCAGCAAACCGCCAAGCTTACAGCGACACCAGAGCATGAACGAAAACGACTTAAGAAACAGGAGAAGTTTTGGACCAGGGGGTACTGCAGGTATGTTGGGTTCCAGAAACTCTCCATCGGTGACCGTATCGCCGGCCGCGTCGATGACGGCGATCCCGACCGCGGTCAACAACGCGATGGACAACAGCAATCGGATGGGTGGGCCGCCACCGTACGGCCAGCACATGCGAAACGGAAGCTCGCCGCATTTAAGCATGCATGGCAAACAGAATCATGCACCGCCACCACCACCCAACAGGACTGCAACTTCTGCCCCAAGACCCCCACCTCCTCCTCCGCCAAGCAGGGTTGGAACGCAACATTCGCAATCGCAACCGCCACCTCCACCTCCACATAGGACAGGGCCTCCTCCACCACCACCTGCTGCGCACCAATTGAAGCAGGTGGCTCTGGGCGGACAGACTGGTCATGTGACTGGGCAAGCTCTTCCGCCACCTCCACCAGCCAGGAACTTCTCAGCACGTAACTCTGCGTGTGGCGGAGGTGATCCACTTTTATTCGCAATGTTGTAAATTACATTTTTTATTTGGTTCAGAACAGCTAATGGGGAGATTTGTTCAGCTGCTTTTGGCGACAAGAATATACAATTTCAATGTATCTGCCAAGATACAGTAGGCCTATACTGTGTTTCGTTCGTCGATTGGTATCTATTATATTGCGCAGCAACCCAATTATTTTGTTAGTTGCTCTAAATATGATGAGGTCTTCAATGCCATTTTTGTTATTAATCCTCGAAGGTTACCCAATTATGTTTTGGAATTTTATTTATCATGAAAGTTGAATATTTTCATGAATGATCAAGTTAAGATAGTTAGATTTTTTTTTTTATTACCATTCGCTAAAGTTCAAAAGCTCAAGTCAGATTGTGATAATTCTTTGCAATGGCTTAGAAATTATCCCAGTCGCATGTGCACTTTTTATTGCCTCAATTACAGATGTTTTTTTGCACCACTCTTATAAGTGTGTGCAGCAATTAGCACTTGTCTTTTATGGCAGAAATGTCCAAGGCAAGGCCTTCACTGGTGTATTTAGTACGCACTGGACTGGATTTTTGTTTTTATGAACATTGAATGTTCTTATTTTCAAATGAAATCAATGCATTTCATTTGATCACTTAATTGTGTTCTGTAGACGGGAACTACATTATTTTTTTTAAATTCTAGGTTCAGTAGATAAGAAAAACTAAATTGGTAATTATAGACGAAGTGAAAGCGTTGTATATCAGTACTAGCAAATTTCCGTTCTGCTCGTAAAAACAAACAAAATGACGTTGTCATCACTAATTTTAAAAAAGGAATACTAATTTTAATTTAAAATTGTTGCCCCAATTAGACCAAATTTGCTGAATTTGATAATATTAGCTAGGTTATATTGCATCATTTGCAATTGTCATAATATGGTGCACTTTACAAAACTCAGAAATATAAAATGAAACAAAAAACTTGTTTTGTCACATACATAGTCAAATTAGAATTGGCAATACGAGCAACATTGAAACCCGCGAAGTACTCGAGCTACATACATGCCAAACACTGTACAGTATTTTCAGTTTTAATGACATATAATCCAGTTATTTGAGAGCTGAATTTGAATGTGCTGTATTGCAATGTAGCTATGGTTCATTTTAATTGCAATTTGATATTTTTTGTTTGTTTGCAGATGATTTTGAATCAAGGTTTGCTCATCTATTCCGTTCTGAGAATGAGTTCCCTCAACCTGGTCCTTTCATTGGGCATAAAAAATTCTATCCTAGTGAGAATGGTAAGTGTATAATGCGTAATATTTGATATTCCATTCATGATATAATTTGGATACATATTTTACGTGTTGCGTCAGAATGTAGCATTTCTCACTCTCTTCGATCATTCAGTCTTTAATGTAATCATTGTCCAAAACTGCATTGTAATCAACTAATGCAATATCATACTCTAGGATATAAATGTTTCTTTGCAGTTGTTTCATCTGCCTAGAAAGTAATTAGGATGTTCTTAGTTGTGATTTTTGTTGCTTAGCAGTCATTTCACATATTTCAGTTCAGCAGCGTCGTTTCGAGAACAATCGATAGAAAGTTTGGCGCAATTTGCTTCCCTGTGACAGGTACCTTTAACACAAATAACGAAACGGCTGGTGTTGGCTTTCATTCTGTTTCTCTTCAAGATTTCCATGTCATATTGTCTTGCTGTATTGGTTTGTTTGCTTGCAAAGGGCATGTCGCGGTGTGCGTTGATTTCATATCGGTTTCCAGTATAATTTGCCACTGCCATATGGATGCATGTGTATTAATAATACAATCTGTTAATACCAATGTGTCATTTCGCAGCAAAAAATGGCCAAGGACAACGCAATCCTCCTCCTCCACCTCCAGCATCTAGTAAGAATGACAATACCCAATATCAAATTGGGCACAAGATGTTCGCTCATGAGGCAACCAAATGCTGAAATGTTGCATATATATACGAGGATGACTGCCACTTTTGGTGCTGCAAAACGCCACTTTAGTTGTGACTTGGGATGATAAAACGTGTGTATGAACCGTTGCGCTTCACGCACGTTCGTGCTTAAAATACCGGAATGTCGAATATAACAAGCTCTTATCGAAGAAGATATTCAGAAGAGCAGTCGTAAAATCATCTTCTGAATTATTACACTGGTCTGCATGCATGTGATATGTATTGAAACTGGCCAAAAAAAAACTGCAGTTAATTTCGAGTGATTTTTATTTGGCAGACTGGTTCGGGTTCACATATGGGTTCGCGATGCTAATAAATAATTGATAGTGTTATTTTTATGCCAAACCAGAAATAAGAATAACGTTAGAATATGTACATAGACAGTAAATTTTAATTAGTTGAACTGTTAGAGATGTTGTAGCACATGCAGAACTTGTTTTTTTTCCCCACTCTATAGTTCTGAACAAAAAAGTGTGAATGGTTATACTATATTTTGTGAAGACTGTGTATTGTAGATTATAAAAGGTCAATAAGAGCTACTGGTATACCAATATACCATGTGTTCACAATTTTGACCAGCGAAGTTGCAGTTTGGATTTTGTTTGGATTATATCCATAAAGCTGGTGTGAAAATTTTAGCTTTAAAACATCTTAAACTATACATGGTAATTTGAAACTGTGAATTTGTTGTCTTGTTGCAATAAAGTTTGCCTGTATAGAACATGTGCAGAAACATTTGAACCAGGTAATGCATATGTACAGTATCTTGTGCTAAATTTTACTTAGCCAATTTAACGTTTTTGATTTTGGAATTACTAAATAGAAATCATTGTTGGATTTTCACAGGGCATAGGCTATAAACTGGTAGAAGACATGATAATATTATTTCATTTACTGTAATAATATTTGTGGAAAGAGAAAAGTTTAACCAGGAATGAGTTATAGGTTGAACTGTATGCAAATTCTTTTGTTTGGAAACTGGTAATAGGTGAAAGGTCGTATTCCCAAACTGATATGGAAACTGGCAACAGCTGCCAGCCGGTTTTTTGTGATAGAGTTGTAGAAATTCTTCATGTGACCAGTGGTGCAGAGCTGAAGAACACTCACAACTAATGTCATTCTTCAGCCAGAGCTGTATAAAAGTCGAAGATGTGCTGTACAATCCCACGAGGTCCACATACTGACTACTATATAGGCAATTGAATTGGGTAAGCTGGCCCATCTTCCACCTAACGAGATCTGTTAAATATTTACGAAAAGAGTAGACTGTATCAATTTACAACTTATATTGGAGGTGTATCTCGTGAATTATTTCTTATAAAATCTGATTACCTTTCATCCTACCAAGGCTTGTTACACGTACTATACGTGGTGTGGCAAAAAAGTTCCGTGAATTGTGTCAAAAAAAAAATTAAAAACCGAATGCACATGGAAAATACATTTATTAACCTTTGAAGTAGTTGTCACACTATATGAAACACTATTGAAACATTTTTAAAGCTTTTGGAAACTGACAGAAAAATATCTTTTAGGAGTTGTGTTTTTAAGTGCCGTCACACAGTCCTAAATCTCCTCGACTTCCACAACAAACTGTGATCCCGTCATGGCTCCCTTAAGATGAGGGACGGAAAGAAGTTAACAGGAGCAGGATCAGGAGAGTAGGATGGATGCACCAAAACGGTAACGCCACACAGTCAAGAATTGGCGCACAAGGATGCGGGGAGCATGAATTATGGATGTCACATTTTATGTAGCCTGTCCTACTTAAAAACCTAAGCGTTTGGGGACATGTAGGTTTTGGGAACTTCGTCTTGTTTTCATGCAGGGAAGGTACCCTGTCAGTATTGACCATGGATTTAAAAACGCCCTGCATGCTATATCTATGTAGTTGAACAAAGGATAAAACAGGTGATCATTTGGCAATAGGCATTATTGGACCATTGCAACTTCATTAGGAACGCATACGAGTCCTTTATAAATGATCAATGTAAAGATGTGGGGAGCATGAATTATGGATGTCACGTTTTATGTAGGTGCTACTTAAAAAACTAAGCATTTGCGGACATGGGTTCATAGGAACTTTATGTCTTCTTTTTATGCAAGGAATACACCCTATCAGTTTGTACATCGAATTTTGAATCACCCTGTATACGTTGAAGCCAATTATGCTGCTCAAAACGCTCTGGCTTTGTTTCAAGCAAGACAAATGGTGTTTATAGTTTTCCACGCTGATTTCAAAACTGCATTCAGATTTTAGCCTCGCACGTGTCGTTCAAAAAATATTCAGGTTTTTACTTAGAATTCCACTATAATATTGCTGTGAATAGAGGCATATTACAAAAAAATTATTGCACTAGTGGAACATATGAAGCAATACGTGTAGATCACTTGTAAATTTATAAGCAACTATGTTTCGGAGTACCTATTCGTCTGGTTCAGGATTAGAGAATTTCCTTTCTTTGTCTCGGTAGATGCTGCGAAAATGTGTCAATTCTCCTGAATTGCGAACACTTATTATATAATGACAAATCTCCAGAACACAGATATGTATTGTGAAATCAATGATTTTGAAAGCATATATCACAGTTTGGGAATGTCGGGTAAACCTTGGTTTAAATTGACTTGGTAAAACACTTCAGCGTGTGATTCTATATTAGTTTCCTGTAATTACAGGAAATAAGTCACAAACAACTTTGGTGAAATGACATCACCCTTCTAGTACGTGTTTCCACTTTGAAAGCAGTTAATTTATTCTCTGCACCCACTCTTGTTTAATTTTTAATCTAGGCTATGTTAATTTTGTCATCTTAATTCTCTTATAAGGTTTTCTAATCAGGCTCTGCCTGTATATGGTTTTGTGTTCTAGAAGTATATACAGTAAAACCTGTAAATTTGAGCACCTGGAAAGACTGAGCACTCGCCCAAAATGAGCACTTTTTTAATGTCCCGGACGAGTCCCATAGACTTTACATTGCAAGACACCTGTATAGAGTGAGCACCTGTCTACTGTGATCAGTGAGCGCCCCTGATTGATCCCAGCGACCGATATACCTGTGTAGAATGAGCAGAAACGCTTGTTTTTCGCCGTCTTGTAAGCATAAGCGCCACGTGTGATTGGGTTGCGAAGTTAGTTGTTTTTGATTTAATACATCGTCAGTGGTGAAAATGTCTAAGCAAAAATACATTGGGCTAACTTTGGAAGAAAAGAAATAGGTTCTGGTTCTTATAGACAATGGAATGACCCACTGTTTTTAACTGTCCAGTGCAAGCTTGAAGGCAAAATCATCAAGTCCGCAAAGAGACAAAAATCGATCAGAGATTATTTTTATTTAGTGTAGTACAGTACATATTATGCCAGATGCATAGTGCATACTGTTAAACCACATGTTTTAAGTGGAACCTGCATGGATAGACTGAGCACCTGTCTAATTTGAGCGATTTTTTCTTGGCCCGCACGTGCTCACATTACACAGGTTTTACTGTACCACTGTAATAACATGTACATAGATGCATGTATAATTGAATAATTAATGTATGGTGTCGTCCTCCGCAAAAAGCCAGGTGCAATTAAATTAGCTTGTTGCGAATTATTGATGAGAGAATATACGGGGGATAATGAAAGTGTTAGCATACCATTGCATTTAATTATCGTAGCGGTTTTCCTGGAATATGTCATTAATATTATTATTTTGAGCGCTTACAATCTGGCCGCCATTACAAATGCCAAAAATTGCCAATATCGCATTTTCACGAATCCAGGTTGAAAGAAGTATTATTAATATGAAATAAATTATGCCAACGTAAGGTTTTGCATGTGATTTTTGGCGCCTAAGTGTTATAAATAAAGGCCATATTGGTTTTTTTTTTATGGATCAGCACCTCCACAGGTTCAATAAACGCACGTACAGGAGCAATTTAATCAGTTTCTTAAATTGCAACCAAGAGCTTACTAATGCAATAAGAAAACTAATTCCAATTTATATTGGTGCCTATATCTCGAGTTTATATAAGTATTGCTATCTATGTTTAGATATACAGCATTTTCAAGAACCAGCCTTGCCTAAAAATAATGTAACATCTGTTATTCTTCAATCCCAAGTAAATTCATTTCACAGTTTATATAGTTGACTTTTCAAGGAAATATCTATTTTTCGGCACCTCTTTAATTATGAAGCTATAAACAACCAAGTCATAGATTTACATGTGGTAATAATATACTAGCGTTTGGTGATATTTTTATTTGCTATATCATGACATTGTAACGTTTATTACAAAGCTTGAAATAATAAACATAGTTGTAGTTAAAATTTCAAAAACAAAAATGTGTCCAGTCGAGAGTATTTTAACTTTCCAAAATAATAAGAGTAGGATTTTCTGACATAATTAGTGAACTGTCAGTTATGGAAGGTATCAATCACAGTCAATGCAATACGATATTTTGGAAATCATGCAAATACAACACTTTATAAACCAATTTTCAGAAATTTCTAGCTATTAATACTTCAGTGAACGTGATTTCTACAGAATTATTTCCAGCACTGTATGTAGACAAATGTGTGCAGTTCCATATTTGACACTTTACTATTTATATTGAAAAATTCTTCACAATTATTAAGTCAAGAGTTAATGTTCGACTAGTTTGGATTATGTTCTATCCCATCTCAAGACTTCTAGAAAATCCCATTAAGTGATCATTGCATGGAACACAACAATTATTTCCGAATTAAAGTACTTGTAAATGCCTGCAAATAGTTGGGCAAAATTTATTGTGGAATACTTGCGCAACAGTTTCCCAATAATACTACTATGATACTTGCTTAATTTTACAGTTCCTAATTGGCCAATAACATTCTCATTGCTTGGAATAAAGTCCTGTTTGGAGGAAAATCACAATTTGTAAACGAGTATTGTGTAACTTTATGTTAATTGAGCACATGCAGCATTATATTCATATTAAATATTCATCTAATTAGTATTTCTGATTTTTTCCCCCCAATACAAAGACTTGTATGTATTCCATGAGTACATTTATATGGCCTTCCTCGTTCTGGTGTTTATTTTAACTTTCAACTGAAATTTGCCATATTATAATTTGTATGAGGTGGGATAGAGTATGCATTCAAAACAAGTACATATGTACATTTTTTTTTTCAAAACAAACATGCCGACTAGAAAGCCTAGTTTGTGAAATATTCACAAGCTAGTTACAATTGGGTATCTGCTTGAAACATTTTTATGGATGTGACATAGTACAGTGGTATTACAATAATTCGCACCACATATTTGCACAACGTTCTGCTCGAATGCAAAACCACTGAATATTGAATGAAGACAATACCGAGACTTGCTGTGCACAAGAATTTCCTAAGTCAATGTATATAAGCCGGGCTGCATGAATGTACATGACAATTATTAACACACAATATACAAAACGACAATAAATAAAGTAAGGAAACATCAGAGCCATATATAGTCATGTAATATACTGTATAATAATACCCTTGCAGTAATTCCATGACTCCACACATAAACGATGCCAATATGAACATTCTGATACTTAACTTATTTCCACGAAAATTTTATCCCAGTGTATCAAGATGCTTAGCAATTATATACAAGTTTTCCTAGACTTCACTACAAATGTTAACCCATCAATAGTGTCACCCGAGATTTCCATGTCAGAAAAACTAAAGGAAATTCAAAAGAGGTGATAAACATGAGTCTGAGATGTCATTTTGCAATGTTGAATATTGGTCAATTCAACTTGCACAAAGAAACTTGAAGTAATTGAAATTCAATAAAATATTTTACAGATTAATTGTCTACAAGTACTAACATATTTATTAAACTTCACAAGCTTCTCAAATCAAATTTCATGATAAACCATATATTCTGTATGCTAACTAATTACTTTGAATTGCTTTTTTGCACTGAAATATGAACGTCACATCATTCATTAAAATCTTTTTGTATTCCAGCCGCTTTAAAACGCCACGAATTTGAAAAATAAGTTCATTTGCGTCTTTCATAAAAAGTAGCTTTTGAAATGACACAATTTGTATCTCAGTCACTGAGTATGTGAGTATCAGACCCATGTTTATTACATTTCAAATAAAAAATCTGAATGGACATCACAGGGACATGCATATGAAGTTTTGATGATGTTTCCACCATATGACACTTGATCTTGTTTTTGTTTTTTCACAATGAGGTATGGCACAAAGTGCCTATGTCACACGGCAATGATAGTCTGTCTTTGGCATAAGCAATTCACACAGAAAGAATGGCGAACATCGAAAATTAGCATTCAATTACCATTTGACTTGTCACGATGGCAATCATCTTCATCTTCAGTATCAGATAATGATCTTCGTGTTGGAGCCTTGTCACTTAACGATCCAAACAAAGCTCGAAATGACCTCTTAATAGTGGAACCTATAGTAGGACTATCACCACCGGATGAAGCATCAAGATTCGTCTTGTCGTTCACATGCGACCATGAATTTGACTTTTGCACGGTACATGCAGGTTTGAGGAAGGTAGCAGTCACTTCATTGTCGCTTTCCTCGTCAGCTGCAGTTGACCTGGAACGTTTCTTTCTGCGTTCTGCCAGATCGCCTGGAATCATTCCTAATGTTGTCTTGTTCCTTGGCTGTCTTCTCACCTTCCTGCGACGACCCATAGTCTCCATCTCTTCGTCACTGTCGCACCGGAAACCCAATGTGCCATCTGAGGTCTTACCTTTACTAATGTTCGTGTCACTATTGGCACGTCTAGAGGACGTGGCAATAGGATCATCTCGAGGAACCCGTTGCGAATCTGCAATTGGTTTGGTGATCAATTCAACTTGCTTCTTGATGCTGAAGTCAGGAGGGCTCATGTTGTTGACACTGTCTGGCGATGTGGGTGACAGCAAGGTTATAGATGTTGGTGACCGTGTACGTAGGCATTTTGGGTTCTTACTATCTTGTAGTTGGATTTGATTCAGTTGCGGCTCTTTGTCATCATCGTCTTCCCGCTTGCTCGGTCTCTTGTGAAACGCTGCAGCGAACTGGTGGCCATTGTTGACAGTTGCTCTGAAGATCCTCTTATGCCAAGGAGCTGCAGTGTTGTCCAAGGGTTGCATCTGCCTGGCATCCACTGAACCATTGCGGAAGTCATCTGAAATTTCCGATAGATGCATCGTGGCTTCTGTTGTTGGGATTAAATTTTTATATATGACGAGTCATAATTAGCTTTTTTTTTGCAAGGAGACAAAGAGACAGAATATAGAGTGTCACGGGACAACACTTACACCGTATTTTGCTTTGGGAGTATAGTATACTATTTTAGATATGTTATGTTGTTAGAAGCTAGTTAGTGCGGTGTGCAGTTGCTATGTTATGTACAAGGTATACCTTTTCTAAATGTGGTCAGCCTGGTTGAACGAGTTAATGTCCGCCTCCGGAAACTAGGACTTCTCTGGCTGAAACTTCCTACAAACCAACATGCGAGACATGCACACGTTTATATAAGAATAATTACTGGGCTTTCATAACCCTAAACGTCAATCCATTATATTCATAAAACTACCAGTCGCCTTGCATATATAGTAAATGAATGAGCCATCAAGTCCGTGCAAACAACATCCATATGAGAAAAAGAACATTAAATACAGGTTCATACGTGTAGCACATATATAAAACTATATTATTGTTCTCGATGTAATACAAACTAATTAACTATTAACATGATGCTCACATATATTTGTATAGTATTCACAGGTATATAGTACACACAATATACATATATATGATCACAGTGTAGTCATTATTATCGTACCTTGACTGTAGAACTTTTCTGAACCTCCACACATAATTTCCCAATAACCCTGGCGAAATGATGGACTGCGGAAGGCGTAGATAATTGGATTGCAAGCAGAGTTGAGGTATCCACACCAATAAGCCTTGATCAGAAGAAATACATTCCTATATTACGAGTAATTACATATATGTGCATCGTTAACTGAACAATATAATTGTAAATTATTGTTTCTTAATTCCAAGAATGGGAGGATATCCATCCAAAATAATTTATCAAAGGTCATGCTGCATGATAAGAAACTTTCTTTAAAATTGATCGCCATAAAAGTTTAAATTGCGTTAAAATAAGATAATCTACTATTTTATAGATTAGGATTTAACCCATTTATGCCCACGGTTACAATTTCATGACAATTTTGATGAATTTCTGTTCCTAGGATACAAAAAACAAAAATAAAGAATTTTCCCAGGAAATTACTGTTGCAGAAACGCATCATTAAAAGGGTTACAGATATACAGATCCCTCTATTATGGGTTTTTGAATCCACAAATTAACTTTGACTATTCAGAAAGTTTCTTGTTGTACATACAGTATAACTGGGGATATCATGCACCCTAAATTGTTATTTAGGAAATGTCGAAACTTTGCCATGAATTAATTGAATCGCATCTTCAGCTAGTATTATTCATTAATTGTGAGTACATACAGTATATATACAGATGTAAACAATTTCCACATCGTCTATACATGGCTTCCTTTTGATTTAAATTATTACTTGCAATAAATAATTTCTGTTGTGATGGAAACCTTGTTACTGTCCCCTTCCCTCTTGCATGAAACATTTCCAAAACGAAACTAATTAACCTACTTCCATATAGTGGACCAGTGTGCATTTTACATGATTTATTACGTTGCTATGAGAAATAATGGCAATTTATGTGTGCAATGTGTGCTGGGTATACGGTGTTTCACGTAACATGATTGATGCAAATTACATGCAATTTTAGTTAGTTATACGAAGATGATCAGCGTTGTAACCAATTTTTCAAGGTTTTTAAAACTAAACTTTAAAATAACAGGTGGACATTGCCAATAATTAGGGAACTGTAGAAATCAATTAGTTTATTTTGAAACTGTGTGCCACCAAATTTTAAGTTTTGCATATTTTAAAAATTTTATAATTGCTTGAGAAATAACTTGTCAAAAGATATGACAGCTGATCGAGGTATAGACATGATTTGTTGATCTAGGGCATAATAATAATCTTTGTATCATAATATGCAGACATAAGGAAAATCCCACCAAGTATAGGAACATCCCTTGTCTGGAAAAAAGGCAAGTCTCTTTTTAGATTGGACATTAACGTATTGGGTATTGACATATAAGCTAAGTCAATGTTACGGTTCACTTTCAGCCGGGTTGCCAAGCTAAAGTATATTTGCAGCATCAATTCATTCCTCATGTGACCTTCAGTGCATGGGTTTCAATTATTTTTGTGTGTACGTCCACAACCTTGGGCCATCGCAGCAGACATTGGAATTTTAGTGTCAGTATTGGTACTATTTGCTGTGTTATTGGAGCTATTTTCGTTTGCGGGGAGGCTTTAATAGACGAATGGCCATGTGGTGACAATACACTGCTCTGATCTACTTGACGTTAAATAAACTTGGCAATTGAATGGTTGTGCTGAAACTAATAATGGCCGCGCAGTACAGTATATAGTGTACATGTGTGGCGTGACACCAGGCATTGATCTTACTCCTAAATGTTCACCATTTTGCTTTTTCATGCGCAGACATTTGCAGTATAAGAGGTGTATTATGTTACATTTTTCAAAGATGGTATTTATGATGATGCTGGGATAATGGCGAAATACGACCGCCAATGTAGTGTCATGGGAATTTGGGTGCACGGTATATGAGAGATGCAATATAATGGGGCATGGGATATACTGCATGTATGTATAGGTATTCTCTCCTAGTATTTCAATTCTGAAATATGAAGTATAGACAAAGTGTGAAGATGTTCATGTCACTCGGTATTACACCTTGTACCGAGCAAACAAATTTACTATTACACTGGTATAAATTTCACAATAATGAAGTTTATTTCACTTAACCCCTAAAAATCCCACTTCCGATGTCATCTAGTTAATGCACATCAATCGCAGGATCTAAAGGGTTAAGTGCCAATTGTTGCATTTTTATTTATACCGTTTATTTGTAATTTGTTATCTTCTACTCGAAAATGAAATGCGATTTGGTCGCATAGTTGCAATATGAATCACATGGTACCCTGTTATTGTATTGCATATCTTTAAAATTAGATTTATTGTTTTAGGAACGATTATGAAAAACTGAGGGGAATAAATGAAGGTGGTGTGCCATACTATGCACAAGCAATATAATCATTTATCCTTGTATGATTTAACTCTTCATTACGAAATATCAATTCATGCAGTAGTAATAATGCCAACAATAATATACTGTACCTATTGCATTAATGCATTTTGAAAATACAACTGCAGATTTTGCAGAGATTTCGATTTAATAGAAACAGGTCTTTGATATTGGACTTTGCATGCATACACTACTGTTTTGCAGTCGTGCAGTTGCATGAAATCTACGAATTACATGTCAGAATTATTTATCAATAATTTTCCGTATAAATTTCAATACATATTTCGTGAAATTCTAAAAACGATTTGAACATTTTTTGGGGTACAGGTACGTATTTTTTGCTGGAAGGGATGGCATTTACGAATGACCCGGGGCCTGCTTAAAGTTAACTTGTCGTAACAGTAAAGATAAATATTGTCCGCATTTTAGATTTTTGTGTACTGTAGATAGACAGGCCGTTGAAATAGTATGTTTGGATACGTATCGATTTTTATATGCATCGTGGTGCACCACTTACCTTCCCATAATTTTGTACAGGCAAACAAATTTTATCTGCTGGTTGTACGTTTGTTGACATAATTGATTTTGATTCATTTTCGTATTTTCTCCGCTTTCTGCACTCTCTGCATTTATGGAAGAAAATCTGAATATAATTCAACTTGACATACTCGCAATTAAGCTAACTGAACTTCATTGAAATTTGTTGTGGAGCTCGGAATTCATGACAATTTTAATGTAATTTTAAGCAGACACTGCAATGTATAGCCCTCCCTTCAACTTTCTTTTGCAGAAATGTTTGGCAAAATCCTATTTGTTATGAAGGAACCAGAGGGAAAAGTGCTGTGATAATGTTATTTCTCTTGCCACATTTAACATGGCAATGTGCTTCACACATGCACTATAGCTGCTTAACATCTTCATTTTGATGGTGCTATATCGTCAAAGTCAAAATCTGCAAATTTGGCAGTATTCAGAAGATGCACAACCCACATGTGTATGAATTTTGTTTATGCTGAAATATCACTCGGAAATTATGTACACAAGCTTTTCAAATTAGTATTCATGAGATTTAAAGGGAAAATCGCACAAATAAATAATATTTAATACAATGTAACATGTGCTGAACATAAAATTTTGCCCTTTCATAAACTGTTCGCTTGTGGATCATATGACCTATTTAAGCAGCAATAATCCCGTGTCAACAAAGTTCATGTTCACTCTCAACTGTTGTTTACCTATATTGCTTGGCTATTAAAGCCCCACATCAATTTGCAGTTATAAGAACGCAGACTGTTATATGACACATGGGAAGGGTATATTATGCAGGTTCTGTACGAGATTACACAATCCATTTACGATCGAAAAAAAATCTATTCATATTTTGTGTAGGCTGTAATGATCAATCATATATATCTATCTTATACTTCGGGGCTTCTATACTCAATTCGGGATAAATGGTGACCATTAGCCTCTGGGGCTGAAGATAACAACTCTTTGTGGTCCCATTGACTGTTATAGTCTGTTTCTGGTCGCATTTATCCCAAACGAAGTTGAAATTCACATGGTGCACACTTTGAATTTTGAATAGAGTTGTATAAATGCGATATTTTGCTAAATATTCCCATGAAATGTATATAGATATAGACCTAA